>OY992773.1:10839699-10993733 GCA_963921325.1 Logfia minima
CATATTGACCGGATACCACGAAAATTCGGGTATTCATCGGTGTTGGCGAAATTGGTGTTGTGGGGCCACCAGTAAACCCGGGAGCAAATGATTTATCAATAATTGGACAAATCGTGGGTACAAAGCCCACTGTCCCTCCCCAGCCTGTGCATTATCTACCATAATCTGAAAAATATACCCCGAGAAGTTGTAGGGCTTATTGTAGACTAGAGCCAGCATAGCGGATGCAGTAGATAAACTCATCCCATCAAAACCAACCTTTCTGCCAGAGAGGCAAACAATCATTACGTGCATCAAATACCGCCAGACCTTAGTGAGATAGGCCTTGCGATATTGATCACGAGGGATAGTCGGATAGCCGAGACGAGCCATTCCCCCGGCAATAAACGTATGAGCAAAAGCCACCGGCATCTCAGAGTCATCTGGAAACTGAAAGAAATCCCGGATGATCTGCTCAGAAAGTATAATCTCGCCATCTTGAACCCGAGAGATGATCCGGGTGAACTCGAGATCTGAGTTGACAGCTGCATTAGCCCAGAATTCTGAGACATGATCCCGATAGATGGTGGTGGTGGCTGTGATCGCAGTGTATATTCGGGATCTGCGAAGAAATGCAATCATTGGGCGGTACGGTGCCGCCGATTCCTTTTCGTCATCTAAGAAAGCCGTGACATTATGTCTCGGTTCCTAGAAGAAAGCATGAACGTGAGCCATATCTGTAAAAAGACAATAAACTTGAAAGCCATTAGACAGGGACACGTTTTTAAAGTTTGACATTTTTCAATTTAAAAATGTACTACGACACAAGCCTTGTGTCGCAGAATATCCCAGCGTTATGTCGCAGTTTTGCAATTAAATCAAATTAATGATTTCCAGCGACACAACAATTATGTCGCACAACAGATCAGCGACATAAGAATTGTGTCGCACAATTAGAACGGCGACATAGCAGTTGTGACGCAGTGTAGCGACACAACAATTGTGTCGCAGCAGTAGCAGCGTCATAAGCCAGCGACACAAGTATTGTGTCGCAGCATTAGCAGCGTCATAAGACAGCGACACAACGCTTGTGTCGCAAAGATGAACACTTTGAAACCCAGAAAATACAGATGAACAAAAGTTAGGGGTTTCATGATTTAATCGGTTCACACTAAACACCATCAACACAGGAACAATATAAAGTATCAATAACATGCATTCAATCAGTTTAAGATGGGTAATTTGCAAAAATATAAGAACCCTAAAAACCGAAAGTTCAAATTAAAATGCAAGTTTAAATACGCGAGTATAGAGGGTAAAACCGGTACCTATAGTTGCGGAATGATAAGGGGAACACGATTCAGAGGTTGAAATCAACAGAAAACGCCAAAGAATCACAGGAATATTAAAAAAAATCAACGATTGCGTCAGAGGGCTTATGTCGCAGGATCCGCTTGTGTCGCAGTGTTGTGTCGCAGTAATTAAAACGAATTACAGCGACACGAGGGTATTTATACCCGGGACACAATGAGCGATACAATGTTGCGACACAAGTGTTGTGTCGCTATGTTGGCAACACAATTAAGCGACACAAATTATGCGACATAATAGGGCGACACAACTATTGTGTCGCTGGTCCACAAAGCATGCGACACAAGTCTTGTGTCGCAGTTTAGCAACACAAATATGCGACACAAGCCTTGTGTCGCAGAAGTCAATCAAGGGTTCACATTTTTTAAGATATTTTGTATTTGTGACACTTAGTGAACGAAGTAAATAAAAACCAAATATCATAATAACAAATAAACAGCAAAGAAACGCTTTGAGAAGTGTCGATTTAGGGATCATATTAGGAAGACAGATTCGCAAGACAATATCAAATTTTAATTCGATTATCAGTATAGTCGTCCAAATTTAAATTTATCAAGCAAAGTTAACAAGCCTGAGAAGCAATCTGTAACAAGACGATTATCGGTATTGTTTGTCCACTTAAACATATAACACACTCAACTTCAAGCTTAGCAGTTATTATTAGAGTGAATAAATCTCTGTGACTCCCACATAGATATACTCCTAGTATCAAGACATGCCTACAGCTTTGATTAGTTAGAGAAAGCATTTGAATTCAACATTTTTAAGAATCAAGCCAGCGGTGACAGGTCTGTACATACATACAACAAAGCGACTTAATCTTGATTCAGGTGTAAGCAAAACCAGACTTGGTCAAACCGTTTGGCGACCTTGTTAGGTATCTTTGATTTTATAAGACTTTAAAGTTCTTTCAATTTTGTTTGCTTAGTGTTTGAATGTATGCTGACTGAAACCAGGTCTGTACGGACATACAACAAAGGAAACAGATAGCATAAATCCCCAAATGTTGTCAGATACAAGCTCAGGTTAATAAAAGCATGGCAAGCCGATACATAGGAATTAAGACACATTGTCATACATCAGATGTTGGGCATCACAAATGAATAACCCAGATTAGAGGATTTCTTAGTTGCTCAAAGAAGAGTATGAGAATGTCTACCAACACATCGTGCAGTGATACAGCTGATTGTAAGGACATGTTTAACATATACGAGATAAACCTACTGATACATCAAGGATAAAACTTAAGATTGACGTTTGAGGGGTGTCTCCTAATGTACTATCATATCTCTACTTGTTTTATAGACACAACTAAACGTCTTTCGCAAATGTTGCAACGTTGCTTTTCTTTAATGCTAGTAAGCACAAAGAGTGGCTATTGCTTTACCCCCCCCCCCCCTTTTTTTTTTTTTTTTTTTTTTTTTTTTTTTTTTAACAAATAAGCCTAATAACATAACATACTAAGGTCACAAATATTACTTTTGAAGATGAAAGAAACGTAACCCTATCATGTTGACAAGCTCATTGAAACGAGCGCGGGAAAAGGCTTTGGTGAACAGGTCGGCATTTTGCTTAAGGGTATCTATTTGGACCAGATCAATTAGGTGTTTTTCATAACAATCACGAATGAAATGGAACCTAATTTCTATGTGTTTGGTCTTAGAATGTTGGACAGGATTACGTGTAATACATATAGCAGCAGTATTATCTATATGAATAGGAGTCATAGTTAAGAGTAAACCGTAGTCGCGCAACTGGTGTTGTATCCAAAGAATCTGGGAACAACAACTGGCAGCAGCAATGTATTCAGCCTCTGCGGTTGAAGTAGAGACACTCGTTTGTTTCTTGCACTGCCAAGATACAAGCCGAGGTCCAAGAAACTGACATCCACCAGAAGTAGACTTCTTATCCATATTGCATCCGCCGTAGTCCGAGTCCGAATAAGCAGTGAGCGCGAAGGTTTTCTCATTAGAATACCATAGACCAAGAGTTGGTCTATATTTGAGATAACCGAATATTCACGTAACTGCCTTCATGTGAGACACCTTCGGTTTAGCCTGATACCTAGAACAGAGAGAGACTGCAAAGACAATGACCGGACGCAATGCAGTTAGATACATCAGAGAACCAATCATAGATCGGTAATCTTTTTCCGGACAGTCCTCTTCATCTTCCGCTGGACCAAGGTGATGATTCAGCTCTAAAGGCGTCCCATAGGATTTATAGTCAGTCAAGTTATACCGCGTAAGCATATCATTGACGTACTTGGACTGATGAATGTAAATCCCTTTAGCAGATTGTTCGACTTGTACGCCCAAGAAAAAGTTCAGCTCCCCCATTGCACTCATTTCAAATTCTGACTTCATGATCTGCTCGAAGTCGCGACACAGTTCATCCTTGGTGGAACCAAAGATGATGTCATCCACATAGACTTGTACTAATAGCAAGTCCTCCCTTGCATGCTTGATGAAGAGAGTACTGTCGATCGTTCCGCGTACAAAACCATTCTTCAGAAGATGAGTCGCAAGCCGCTCATACCAAGCTCTAGGAGCTTGATGAAGACCATACAATGCCTTGTCCAGCTTGCAGACGTAGTTCGGATGACCAGAGTCTTCAAATCCAGGCGGCTGTTTGACATAGACCTCTTCAACCACTTGACCATACAGAAATGCACTCTTAACGTCAAGCTGGTAAACCCGAAATCCTTTGAATGAAGCGTACGCCAGGAAAATGCCGATGGATTCCAAACGAGCAACCGGAGCAAATACTTCATCATAGTCCAAACCTTCAATTTGAGTGAAACCCTGGACCACTAGACGTGCTTTGTTGCAAATTACCACGCCCCGATCATCCTTCTTGACACGATATACCCAACGAGTGCCAATTGGATGAACACCCTTGGGTAAAGGCACCAAAGTCCATACTTGCAGCTTTTTAAATTGTTGAAGCTCTTCCTGCATAGCCTCAACCCAGTATGGATCCTTCAACGCATCAGCTGTCTTCTTTGGTTCTACTTGGGAGAGAAAGCATTCTTCAATTTCCGAAGCAAGACAAACATGATCAGTGACGGTAACAGGAGACGGTGTCAACACAGATTGTTCAGCAGCAGCAATCTGTCTTCTCGTTAAAACACCTTTGTTTAAATCACCAAGAATGGCATCAACTGGATGTGACACATTGATCCGAGAACTCGGAATTGCAGCTGGAACGATGATAGAATCAAGGTTTGTAGAGTCAGCTTCAAGTTTGAGTTGAAGTGCAGGTAAATCTTCAAGGTCAGATGCAGGTGATTGAACAGAATCCTCAAACATTTGTTCCTCATCATTTGTAGGATCAGGAACATTCTCAGTAACGAGTGGAGGTGGAGTCTCACAAGTAGCAGCAGGAGCAGTTGCTGGTGTTCCTGTAGGTGGTGGAGGAACAGAGATGGGTGGTGTTTCAGAAGCGATGTCCAGCCCATGAAGTAGTGTCACTATATCCTCTTCTTCATTTTCCTCAGGAATATTGAAAGAATCAAACAGTGTTTGATAATCAAACAAATATTCGGGTCCCTTCCCCTGAGGGTTGTCAGTGTAATGGAAAAAGGTGACTTCAAAATGTTCTTCCACACGCTTGGTCACTAAGTTATACACACGTTTGTTGGGTGAGTTACTAGAGAATCCTAGAAAAACACCTTCACAGGATTTCTCACCAAACTTAGCAATTCGTTCCTTGGTGTGCATAATGGTGCATAGGCAGCCAAATGGTTCAAGAAACTGTAGATTAGGCTTTCTATTGTTGAACAATTCATAGGATGTCTTGTTCTTCTTCTTAACCGTTAATACCCGATTTAGAACGTAGCAGGCCGTATTCACAGCTTCGGCCCAGAAGGTGATTGGAAGCTTAGAGTCAGATAACATTGTACGTGCAGCCTCAATCAAGGTTCTATTCTTACGTTCTGCAACCCCGTTCTGCTGTGGAGTCCTTGCGGCACTAAATTGGTGTTCAATACCATTACTCAAACAGTACAGTTCCATAATCGAGTTCTTAAACACTGTACCGTTATCACTCCTAATTTTCTTGATTCTCAAATCACAAAGATTTTGCAGTTTATCGAATAGATAAATAAGAATCTCAGGCACTTCATCCTTGGTCTTCAGAAAATACACCCAAGAAAAACGCGAATAATCATCTGTCACAACTAAGCAATAAGAAGTACCTCCCAAACTCTTCTTTCTGACAGGCCCGAACAAATCCATGTGCAAAAGCTCTAACGGCTTCTCAGTTGAATTCACCATTTTCGGTCTGTGAGACTTCTTGTGTTGTTTGCCCTTTTGGCATGGAACGCAGTGATCATTTAAACCAAATGATTGTTTGGGAACACCTCGAATAATCCTTGGTCTTCAGAAAATAAACCCAAGAAAACCGCGAATAATCATCCGTCACAACAAGACAATAAGAAGTACCTCCCAAACTCTTCTTTCTGACTGGCCCGAATAGATCCATGTGAAGCAGCTCCAAGGGCTTCTCAGTTGAATTGGCCAGCTTCAGTCTGTGAGACTTCTTGTGTTGCTTTCCTTTCTGACAAGGGACGCAATGATCATTCAGTCCAAAGGATTGCTTAGGGACACCTCGCACTAGATCATTCTTGATCAGGTAGTTCATCTTGCGAAAGTGCAAGTGTCCCATACGCTTGTGCCATAATGACGATTCCTTCTCAGGAGCTTTAGAAAGAAGACAAGTGAGCTGTGTAGTTTCCACAGAACTCATGTCCAGAATATACGTGTCTCGCTCCCGAGGTGCCCTCAGTAGCACCCATTCTTCAGGGATCACAAATCCCGGCTTCAATATACAACATTCAGTGTCTGTAAAAGTAGTAGTGTACTTTTTATCGCACACTTGAGAGACACTGAGGAGATTGTGTTGTAATTGCTCCACAAAATTTTCCTTCTCAAAGCTTACCATTCCATTGGTAAGCGTACCTTGACCAGAAATAACTCCCCCTTTATCACCAGCGAAGGCCACATAACCTCCATTGAAAGCATGAACTTCAGATAAAAGAGAAACATCACCGGTCATGTGCCGAGAACAACCGCTGTCGATATACCATTTACTATTCTTTACAGATTCAGGTTGCTGCGGCACCACAAACAAGGTACATTAGTTAGAAATGGAGACCCAAGCCTTGATAGTCTTGGGTACTCCAGTAATATCATCAACAATGACCACATCAGTCAAAACTTTATTTTCAAACAGTTTATAATGTTTGACTGATGAGGTATTGTTAGATGTAGAATCTTTGCAAGATTCTTTAATCTTCCAAACTTGTTTTGGTTTGGATGCTTGCAGGTCAACAACTTTGGGCTTTAAGTTTTGCAAAGTATTTTGCTCAACTTTGTTGACCTTAACAGCTGGGATAGTAGGCTTAGAGCATTTCATTGAAATAGGCTTCTTTGAAAGTTTTTTAAGTTTTGAAACTTGAGAAACCTGTTTCCCAGACTGTTTCTTTGCAAGCACATGACAATTATTTATCAAATGACCTTGCTTCTTGCAGTAGAAGCAAGATCGTTGCTCAAAACAAGATTGAGATTTAGGAACAAACCGATGAGCTCGACCAAAAGAAGCATGTGTTCAACAATCACACTTGTGTGAGCATTCAACAGCAGCAAATGCTTTAGTTGAAATTTTAGAAGATTTATTTAATTTAATCGTTTTAGAAACAATCTTCTTTTGAGGTTCAGCCATAGCTTTACCTTTTCCTTTTGTTATAGCCTGTTCTTTTTGTTCGATAGTAATTATATGATTTTCAGGCTTGACGTTTTTCTTAACTGGTCGATACTCTTGATCAGTTATATCCTCAATTTCAATTTCCTCTTCAATAATACGAGGAAGCACAGAAAGAGTCTTTCCTAATTTAGGCTCAACTATATTTTCAGATTTGATAAGTTCAGTCTGATGAAACTTGGCCTTAATAGGTTTAACTTTCTCAACCTTTTGAGTCTTACTTGTTTCAGACTCACTAGTATTAGCCCTAATAGGCTCGGGCCTACTAGTTTCAGGTTGTTCACATGCAATGATGACATTTTCAGCCTTAACTAGCTCAGGCTTACTTATATTGATGCTCACAGTAGGTTTGACAGTTTTAACATCTATCTTAGTAAAGATAGGCATCATATCATTGACATTATCCCTAACAGGCATAGGTAAATAATCCTTAGGAGGTGGGACTTGATGAAAACCAAGTCCTGCCTTACTCTTAGTGTCAGTCCTCTGTGCCTGTAGGATTTCATCAAAGACTAGAGAGGATGTTGAAAAGTTTGAAAGCTTTTTCTTTAAATTTAAAACCTCAGTTTGAGATTCAACAAGTTCCCTTTTAACAGATGATAGCATGTCAACATAGCTACCAATTTCATCTTGTTATTCAAAAATTTTAGCTTTTAGTTCCTTTTTCTCTTCCAAAATAGCTTTTAACTTTTGACCACTGGCCTTATCACTGTCCCGTAACATATTATTTGTTTCAGTTAAATTTTCTATGACAGTGTTAAGGCGTGTGGTATCCTCTCTATACCTATTTAGCTGGTTAGTTAATTTAATGCATGATACACAAGATAAGGGTTCATCATGTACCTCATGCACTTCAGCCATTAGTGCCCGTTCTGTATCATCTTCATCTGGGTCAGACCATTCCCAAGCATTGTTGGAAAGCAGTAGCGCAGCGGAAACCATCGCTTTTTCATCAGATCTGGTCTTCTCAGATGAGGTGGACTGAGAGAGCTTGGACAAACCGGAAGGTGGATTCTTCTTTCTGTCACATTCACGAGCAAAGTGTCCATAGTTGTGACACTGGTAGCATTTTACCTTGCTCTTATTGAATCCAAGACCCTTCTCTTCCGGATCAGTGACGTTCTTCCTCCCAGTCTTCTTAAAGAAATTCTTGACACGTCTTGTGAGCATAGCCATGCTCCACTTCAAGTCCATTCTTTCAAGCTCTTCTTGATCAATTTGACTGAAATCTTCTTCAGTCATATTCACAGTGCTGTTCTTGTTGGATAGGAAGTCATCATACGCTGACAAGAAAGCGGTGAATACAGCTGCATGTTCCTCAGCAACTGCAGGAGATGCTCCTTTAAGATTGGAGTAAGTACCACCCCCACTAGCAGAGTTTGTGGTAGTATATCCAAAACCACCAGATAAATTAGGAGCACCAGAACCCCCAGAGAAGAATGCAGCCCCAGCAGCTTGAGTCGCTGCAGCAGGAACATCCACACCATATAACATGGGATTCTGAATATGTGCAGTAGCCTTGGTCTCCTTCTTCTGCATGTCCAGGAGGTCAGCAGCAATCTGTCCAATTAGATCATCAAGCTCCATATCCATTATATCCTCGTCTTTTTCCATTAGCAGCACTCGTGTATTCCATTTCTTTGGTAAGGAACCCAAAAGCTTCTTGTTTACATCAGTTTTGTCGAGATTTACTCCTCCCTCGACTAGTTCACTTACAAGCTGAGAGTATCGACTACACATATCTTCCAGAGACTCAGTAGGTAACATGTCAAAAACCTCAAACTGTTTCTTAACAAGATCTAGTTTATTTCGTTTGTACTGATCACTACCACCACATTTCTTTTCAAACCCCTTCCATAGATCATAAGCGGTCTTGTGATGGCGTAGTTGTCTCAATATCTGTTGAGGTAAGGCCATAGTAATCGCAGAATATGTTTTTCGTTCAGTATCGAAAGCCTTATGTTCTTCAGGAGTCATTGATTTAATGGACTTTTCAGGAATAGGTCCATTAAATATACCGGTTGGAACAGGGCGTTCATATCGTTCCTCAAGATAGATCAGCATCTCAGCATCGTTGAAAGATACAAACGCTTCAAACCGTTGACGCCAGTCTAAGTAGTTCATACCCGTAGTGTACATCGGTGGTTTGTTTGTAGAGCCCACCTCACTAGAATGCTTTAGCATTGCCCCAACCTGTTGAAGTGATGTTGATGTAGAAGCAGACATGGTAATGGGCTCGAGAGACTTTTCAAAAAATTTGAAAAACTGAAAAATGCGACACAAATGATATGTCGCAGAGGTTATGTCGCAAGATGACTATCAGCGACATAATGATTATGTCGCAACTGAACAGACAGCGACACAGTGTTTATGTCGCAGTGCTATGTCGCAGGATTAAGGTCGCTGAAACCTTATGTCGCAACACTATGTCGCAGAATTAAGGTCATTGAAACCCTATAGCGACACAATATTATGTCGCAATCTTGTGTCGCAGAAACGGCGCTGTCAGTGCGAAAAACCTCAAAAACGAAAATTTTCGAAACCTAAACGTTTTTTATCGAAAAAGCCAGTAAAAGTAGAGATTTTTAGGTTCAAAAACACCAAAATGCAGCTCTAAAATACCAATAAAGAAGATCAAACACCAAGAAAATGTCAAATGATCAAAAAAGTATTAAAAAGCTTAACCAAATGATTTGATACCACTAACAATCAAAGATTATGGCTCTGATACCAATTGTGGATCCCATTGGGTGATCTTTTAATCAAATCAAGTGGATAAGGAGACAAGAACACAAGCAAATGATATAAAGTTTAAACAAAATGATGAACAAAAGGAATAAAACTTTATATTTTTCAATACCCAAAATATTCTCTCAATGTAAATGTAGCAGCCAAAATACAGAGAATAAAGTGTGTGTAAATGTCTTGCCCTAAATATCTCTAACTTTGATATTTATACTAAACAAACTGGTCGTTCTGCGACACAAGCCTTGTGTCGCAGAGATCACTAATGCGACACAAGCACTGTGTCGCAACTACAACTAATGCGACACAAGCCTTGTGTCGCAGAATACAGAAAATGTAATTTTCACTAAGTCTATTACATTTACAAACACAGTACAGACTTGACCAACTGACAGACACTCTAAGATGCATCAACAAAATTATTTAACGTCGTCTACAAAAAAATTGAAGACATGTGGGAAAGCGGGAACGGGGTAGCAAATATTATGAAGCATGCCCGTAAACTATTCAAAGATCAACAAAAACGGAACTTCAATTACGAAGACGCATGGGCCGTTTTAAAGGATTATTCGAAGTTCTTTTATACCGATGGTATTATGGGCAACAAAAGACCCATGGAACAAGAACTCGACGAACAAATCAATCTTGACGATGACGCCGAAATCCGTCTCTCAACTTCGACTCCGATGGAAAATCTATTTGCCGATGACGCGATCCGACGTTCACAAGGTCGAAACAAAAGTAGAAAAAGTCAAAAAATTTCGGGGTCGTCGGATGCTACTTCCACATGTTATTCGAGTGAGGAAGCTAGAGAAAAACTTATTGCATCCGCGAAAATTCAACAAAAGGAGTATGGAAACGTAGCAGAGGAGGCGAGGAAATGAACAATGTTTAAAGCATTTAAGTTTCTTGCTACGCCGGTACCTACAAACTTGGCACCCGACGATCTTGATTTGATTTACGAAGCTAGGGAGGAAGTGAAACGCGACTATGGTTCGCGTGTTCGACGACCACGAGCACCACCACACCCGAAGACGAGGACAACTAGATTAGTAGTTTAGTTTTTTAATAATTATTGTAATCGTATTTTTAATTTTAAATGTAATGTTTTATTTTATTTAATTATTGTAATCGTATTTTAATTTTAAATGTAATCTTTATTTTTAATGAAGTGTTTTATGTAATTTATGTTTTAAAATTAATTGAAATTGTATTTGTTATAATTAAATAAATAGTGTGGTCCTTCCGTCTTTCTGAAAAAGCTTCTTCTGTTGGAACGGTTTAGTTTTTATTCAGTCTTTTTGAAGAAGTGCTAACGTGGCGTTGATGTGAACTTCTTCCATTGGGAGAGGTCTAACCATCCATTCTAGTTACTTTTGATTAAAAGTATATCCTATTTAAGATCTCTTGCTCTCATCCGATTTCAGCTCAAAATTTTATTTGTAGAGCAGTGCCATTGGTCGTCTTCAACTTGCATCTTCAAGGCGTCTTCCAAGTCTACCATTGGCACCCTTCCATCTTTCAAGGTATCTTTGGGCTGACTATCATTGTGAGGACGGGAAAAGACGGAGTCCAGTGGGTCAATTTTTATATTTTTTTTTTTGTATATAATAAATGTATTATTGGTAAATGTGAAGCTTAGAAGTTCAATTATTCAGTTTACCATTAACAATGTTTGATCTTTATTTAATTTAAAAGAAAAATATTAAGATGACACTAAACTGACAATTCAAATATTCAATAAAGAAGTAATCTTACACCAAATCACAAAGTGATTTTCACCTACACATAAAGGCAAACTAGACTTAATTTTAGGTCACTTCAAATATCCATAAAAAAAAAAATTCTCGTACATCTCCAAACATTTACCCATAATATATTTCACATCGCATTACTTTTTCATCTTCATCAATTTTCTTCATTTACCTACAACTTACACATAGCTTTTTGACACTTCACGTATAATCATTTGAAATTTGAAAAATAAACAAAATAATAATCAAAATTAAATGGCGACGATGGTGGAGGTCGATGGAGACGGTGACTCCCGTTGACGGAGACCACAATGATTGATGGTGAGGGCGACTGCGGTAGTTGACGGTGTTGACAATGTAGCGTTATTGTTCATTTTCTGATGGAAAACGAGAATTGGGTTTCAATGTCTTAAATGAGATGAACTTGGGGTTATATTTTTTTTTTTTTTTTGTGACTAACCTTAATACCCCTGGTCCTTGTAATAGATGTGCCACTTTAATTAAATAATTTATTGAAATGTTAGAATAGATCTCATGCTTTTATATTTCTAATCCAATGGTGAATATTGGTCACTCATTCTCATAACAAATCTCAAATGAAGTTTATTCAATATAGAGATATAGATGGATGATGGAAATGTTTAAAAACATTTCATAAATTGAGTCAACTTTACATTTTTGGAAATGGGTAGGTGAGTTTAAAACATTCAATAAATCAAGTTAGATTATAATTTTGGAAATAGGTATATTAAAAACATTTCATAAATAGGGTCAAACTTATATTTTAGGAAACAAGCAGGTGGGTTTAAAAAAAATTAGTTTATTGCTTTTGATTCCAATGTACTTGGAAAATATCATCGATTGTTTCATTGAAACTAAAGAACACATAACCGAGTATAATGAAGAGATGAAGTTAGAACACAAAGAGTATGTGTAAGCATGAAACCAATCCCATACTCAAACTGATTTTATTTTTTCTATTCTGCTCAAACAACTTTGGTTCCATGGTTAATATCTCTCCAACAACAATGAAGCTTCGCAACAAATATGCACAAAACATATAAGCATCCTCATCAGATTTATTTAAGACAAACATGAAATACTCAATCCAGCATGTAAATACAAAATGTAAAACAACCAAACTATAAAACATACATCATATCATAATAAACATGTAATGAATAACTGAATGTATATCAAAAATATGGGGATGGGTGATATATGCAATTTATTAAAATTGTCTTGACTATCAAAGTATCCAACTTTCAAAACTCATATGGACATGTGAAAATCGTCTTCCATATTAAAAATTGTCATTTCAATAAGACGATATAAATGGATACTTTATACAAGTTAATAATAAGCATACGAGAATGGTTTATGTAAGAAGGTAAAGTTAGTAGATATTAAAGAGAAGTCAATAAAAAGTGGACAAGTGTCCTCATCAATTTATCTCTCATTTCTCTCCATTTCTCTTTCTTTTTTATTTTTCCACCCTCCATCTTTCATCTCCTTCATCATTTCAAACTCCTTATTTTTCCACCTTTTTTATTTTTTTTTATATTTTTTTTATTTTTTCGTTTTTTTAATTATTAATATTTTTAAATTATGTTTTTTTTTTCTTCGTTTTTTTATGTTTTTCTTCGTTTTTTACGTTTTCTTCGTTTTTTTTTTCGTTTTTGTACATTTTTATCGTTTTTCTTCGTTTTTTACGTTTCTATCGTTTTTCTTCGTTTTTTTTACGTTTTTTCGTTTTTCTTCATTTTTCTTCATTTTTTGTACGTTTTTATCGTTTTTCTTCTTTTTTTTTTACGTTTTCCTTCGTTTTTTTAATTTTTTTTTTGTTTTTCTTCGTTTATTTACGTTTTTTTGTCGTTTTTTTTTATTTTTTGTCGTTTTTATTATTTTTTTTTGGCTTTTTTCTCTTTTTTACGTTCTTTTTCATTTTTTAAATGTTTTTGTTTTTTCGATTTTCCCCATTTTAACTATGATGTACCCAAATTTTGAAACATATTATATAATTATGATGCACTTAGACTTATATGATAATGATGTTTACTGCAACATATTCTATAACTATGATGCACTTAGGTTTATGTGATAATGATATTGTATATTTACTTGATCGCAGACATTTATAACTTATAAATATGATGCAGTGAATTGAAAAAATTTACAGTACCATATTTTATAACTTTGATGCACCCATATTTTGAAACAACAAAGTTCATAACTACGATGAATCGTAAAAGTATAAGTTAGTGCATCATATTCTATAACTATGATGCACTTAGACTTATATAATAATGATGTTAATTGTATATTTACTCATCGCGGACATTTATAACTTATAAATATGATGCACTGAATTTACAAAATTACAGTACCATATTTTCATAACTATGATGCAACCATACTTATATGATAACAATCTTTATCTTATATCTAGAAATTAGAGTGACATTATTTTATAACCATGATACACCATATCTTAAAATATGATGCACGATTATTTTATTTACCGTTAAATCTTGTAAAATGACCTAAATGTCCTTTCTTTAATCTTTTCTTTCTGCCTCTGCCCTATATTCTCCAAACCTTAACTTCCTCACCTTAAAAAAACCTAACCCTAATTTATTTATCACCCCCTTTCCAACCCGTAACTAGTTCAGTCACCCCCACCCTCATCTGTTGATGTATCTTAGTGTGTCTGTCAGTTGGTCAAGTCTGTAATGTGTTTGTTAATGTAATTGAGCTAGTTAGAATTACATTTTCTGTGTTATGCGACATAAGCCTTGTGTCGCATTAGTTGTGTTTGCGACATAGTGTTATGTCGCATAGTGTCTTAGCGACATAATGCTTATGTCGCTAAAGTCGGCCAGTTTTAGTATAAATACTTCCAATTACTTTGTAATTCAAGAGACTTTTTGAGAGATTTTACACATACTTATTCTCTGTTTTTGGCTGCTTATTTTCTTGAGAATATTTGATAAAGAATTATAAAGTATTATTATTGATTGATTTGTTCTTTATTGCTTTAATCTTTATATTCTATTCGTGTCATTATCTCCGTCCTAGCGATTTGATTAAAAGATCCATCCTAAGGGATCTACATCATCGACAACCGTACCCTTTCTTCTCCAGCGATATACCACCATCGTTATCGTTGCCTTTAACAACTCCAGCCACACTTCTCATTGGTCGAAACCACCACAAATTATGTACCTGATTGACGGCCATACCCTTTTAGACCTGGATCTCGATGGTACTCGATCTTGATCGGGAAAAACTTTGATGGTTCCCAACGGTTCTGAAAGGTAGTGGTGAGGGTCGAAACCTTTGCCCGAAAACAAGTAAAGAGCACAGATCTCGTCAAAGTTCAGTGGCGGTTAGAGGCGGCTGAAATTCCTCCGATCTCGCACTGATCTCATCAAAAATTGGTGGTCGATGACTGCGGTTCTTTTCCGGCGAAACTAGAGTTGCAGAAAGATTAGGAGAACCCAAGTATCATCCCAGATCTGACGACGAGTTGCAAAACGACGAAACAACCAATCGAGGATTTCGACGAACCTGGATCTGATGGAATTATTTTTGATCCAGTGTGTTAGGTTTTGTGTTTAAAAGTTGGGTGATACAAATAATGGAAGTAAATCTTGAAAAGTGATTGGATATGGTGGAAATTAGTGAATCTGGGTGGTTGGTTAGAATGATTAACTATGGTGGAGGCTTTGATTTTTTAGTTGCAGGTTCTCACTTTTTTTAGTTGTAGGTTCTTCAATATTTGTTGCTATTGGATTCTAGATCTTGCTTTCTTTTCTCGTTTTTTTTTTATTCCTAAATTTCGATATATGTGTGTAGGAATTTCATATTTTGGTGGTGCAATTTCAATTGTTGTTTTGTAGTACCGATAATTTGAGATAATCTGAGTTTTTAAATGATATTGTGTTGATTGTTTAGATAGTAATTGAGGATATAAAAATTAGGGTTTGAGGAAGAAGACGGGGGTAGTTAGGTCATTTTACAAGATTTAATGGAGGTAGAAGGGGATGTTTACGCCTATCTCGAGGTATAATGAAAATCTTTCTATAAGTTAGTTATATTATTTTGGTGTAGTTTTAGTGAGAATCTCAATTTATGAGGAAGAAAAAAGAATTCAACGAGAATGGGATAAGTGTCATTCTCATTCCCTCTCCATTTCTCTCCATTTCTCTTTCATTCTTAATTTTCCAACTTTATTTTATTATATTTTTTTTTAAATTCGGATTTTTATTTATTTATTTTTTAAAAATTCGGTTTGTTTTAAATTACGTTTTTTTTTTTTTCGTTTTTTTACGTTTTTTTTTCGTTTTCTTTATTATTCTTCTTCGTTTTTTTACGTTTTTTACGTTTTTCTTCGTCTTTTTTACGTTATTTTCGTTTTTCTTTGTTTTTTTTTTTACGTTTTATTCATTTTTTTTTACGTTTTCTTTGTTTTTCTTCAAAAAAATTTACGTTTTCTTTGTTTTAATTGGACTAATCTGGCGAAAATATCAACATGTAGGACAAAAAGATTGACCAAACTCGAAAAATGATAAAACTGCCAAAACGCAACTACCACAGGGACAAAAACGGACAATTTCCCTAAACAAATTATGTAGTAGCAAATAAAATGGATCCGTTGAAACAAATCATGTATCGATAAACCAACTGAAAAATAAGTAAAGGAATTAGTAACACTACTTACATAAAAAATGATCGATGAAGATGTTTATTGTAGATTTATGGTCCAAAACTCGTTTCCTGTAACTATAAATTTTTGGTCAATAATAACATTTAACATCTGGAAAAAAGAGTGGCCATGTCTCACTTTATCCTTATTCTGAAGGATGTATCCATACCGCTGCATGGTAGAGAAACAAGAAACACTACTAAAAATACAAATTTATATGGAAATAACAAATCTGGAAAAAAGAATACGTACGTACAATATAATTGACTGAATATGGATATATGGATCTCCAATAAAGCGAATGAACACAGCTTTTACTGTTGGCAGGAGTATTACATACCGGACGGACTGAATAACACTGCGAGGATGATTACGAATCTTTAGAACGTAATGGATTAATTATACTCGATTGTCATTCTCAATAAGATAAGATTAGATAATAAATGATGAATTAAGTTGAAATAAGAATGAGATGTTTTTTAAGAATGAAGTTGTAGATCCCTAGACGATCTTTTAATCAAATCGTTCAATAACCCCACGTGCGGAATTCGTAGGATAGTAATAATCACAAATATAAAGATTAAACAATGTAAAACAAATCAAGAATCACTTTATATTTTCTTTAACAATTTCTCTGATCAGATACAGTAGCAAAAACGCAGAGAGTTAATATGTGAAAAGTCTAACAAAAAGTCTAATCTAATTACAAAGTAATTAAGGGTATTTATACTAATCTGGCCGACTTATGCGACATAAGCACTATGTCGCTAAGATCACTAATGCGACATAATACTATGTCGCTATTACAACTAATGCGACACAAGTCTTGTGTCGCATAACACAGAAAATGTAATTCTAACTAACTCAATTACATTAACAAATACACTATAGACTCGGCCAACTGACAAACACACTAAGATGTATCAACAAACTCCCCCGTGTCTTCAGCTTGGTCTTCAAAATCTTCAATCAAACCCAGCCTGCTGGAAATACACCGCCAGCATGTATTCCATGTGTTACACAAACGTTGACAATCCGCTGATATTGAAATGCAATCTTCTTATTCACAGCATTTCTTTCATTAAAGCAAATCGGATTATCAAACAGTTTTCTCAAATCTTTCGATGACAAGTTTATCAAGCTCATAGGATCAAACACTCGAAATTGAGCTTTCTTCAAGCCGTACAGCGAGTTCCTCTCAGGAACAAAAACCAAAACTTCCTCACCAGTGTGACCCTCAGGTTCCCAGTAATGAAATCTTCTTAAAAAGTCAAGAGGAACAACTTCCAGAGGAATAATCTTCAAACAGTCAGCCGGAGGATAACGCATTTTGCATATCAGCTGTTTGGTCACTGGATCTATCATTTTCTTATAGATATACCTAGTTCCCAGAGTCGGTTTGATAAAATTATATTTCTTCGTTCGTATTTCTCGCTGCAGAGTGGTTTGAATGAAATTAGCACGGTCATCTCTAGACGGGTTAATTAGAGAGAGCTGAGCAAGACGATTAACTTCTCCTTTTGGCAACGTGCTCAGCTTGATGAATGATCTCTTGAAATACTGAATACCATCTATTCTCTTGATCATAAACACACCATTGGATATCTTCCAACTCTTTATCAACCAAGTATACACACCACTGACCTTGTAAGATTTACAGGTTACAGGTACCTACTTTCCAGTTTTTCCATGAGGCCACCATTTAGTAAGTTTCTCAGCTCGTGTTTCAGTAATTTCAGTTTCTGGAGCCTCTGATGTTCCTTCAGCTGGTGTTTCGGATGCTTCTTCAGCTTCATCTTTAGAAGAATCTGATTCAATGATAGGAGCATCATCATATACCTCATTTTCACTTAACCCTTCCTCTTCAACATCAACATCATCGTTTACCTCAAATTCTTCATCCTCAGAATCCGAACTGACTTGGTTTACAATACGTTGTATAAATGAGAGGTCTGCACATGAATAATCAACAGCCAATGGTCTCGGCTGGCCTGGTGTATCGTGCATAAGGAAATAATCTAAACTGGGCATTTCATTTCCTTGGTCAATATTTACATCGTCATTTAGATGGACCAGAGGGAATAGACTCCCCCGGACCAATTGACTCAAACTCCCTAAACCTATCTTCTAAAGCAGTAATCCGAGAAGTTTGAGTCTGGATCAGTGCAGCTTGAGACTGGATGAGTGTAGCTTGGTCGTCCACAGTTTGCATTGCCTCCATCCGTTCCAATAATTGCTTGATAATATCTGGAAGAGGTTGCACTGGAGTCCGCATCTTTGAAGGCCCTGTGGATGAAGAAGTCTGAGGACGACTAGAAGTCCGTATATCCTCAGAAACAGTGAAAGTGACATCCTCACGTGGCCTCTTGCCCAGCGACACCACCTCTGAAGATCTAGGTGGTGAGGGCACGTAGTCTTCGATAACTTGAAAGATATCATCAGAGGATAGATCGGTTTGCGGAGGCTGCTGCGATGTTTGTGTAGGTGGTTGTTGGAGAGGTGCTTGTGGAGGTTGTGAAAGCGACCTTTGAACTGAAGCCGGATCTTGAAAGTCATCACCCTCCGGAGGCACATAGGCCTCATTTACAACATGGCCAAATAAAGGCACATCGGCTGGGACCGCTGCGCCCCGCGCATACCGGCCAGAAACCACAAAGATGCGGGTATTCATGGGCGTCTGTTGAAACTGGTGGTTGGGAACCACCGGTAGCCCGGGAAGCAGGTGATTGATCAATAATTGAACAAAACGTAGGTATAAGGCCCACTTCCCATCACCTGCCTGAGCATTGTCAACCAGTATCCGGAAGATATAACCGGAGAAGTTGAACGGCTTGTTGTAGATAAAGGCTAACATGGCCGATGCTGTAGAATAACTCATACCATCCAATCCTGCCTTCCTACCAGACAGGCACACAATCATAATGTGCATCAGATATCGCCAGACCTTGGTGAGAAAGGCTTTGCGATATTGATCACACGGAACGCCCGGATAACCTATCCGAGCCATAACACTCGCAATAAATGAGTTGGCAAAAGCAACCGGCATCTCGGAATCATCAGGAAATTGAAAGAAATCCCGAATGACCTGCTCTGAGATAATAATTTCGCGATCATAAACCCGAGAGATGATCCGGGTAAAAGGGAGATCCGAATTGATAAGAGCATTGGTCCAGAAGTCCGACACATGATCAACGATAGATAGGCGTGGTTGTCGTGATCGCAGTGTATATGCGAGAGCGATGTAGAAAGGCAATCATCGGGCGATAAGGCGCCGCAGATTCTTTATCGTCCTCGAGAAAAGTCATGACATTATGTCTCGATTCCCAAAAGTAAGCATTGACATTAATAGCAGCCATAACTATCGATGCGGGTGAGTAAGGAGAACAAGATATAAGCGAAGAATCGAACAAAAATCAACATAAAAGCACATATTTATCGAAATTTGAAACGGAGAGCTTGTGTGGCAGGGATCCAATTGTGTCGCAGAGGGTTTAATATTTGTGTCGCAAGGATTAACGATAATTACAACGACACATTTGTGGGTTTATATAGCTGGACCCCGTCTGCGACATAATGCTGCGACACAATATGATGGCGACGTAAGGACTGTGTCGCAGTTTATGGCATCAATAGTGTGCGACACAAATGTTGTGTCGCAGAAGTCAATCAAGGGTATTAAAATATGAATTTTAAGCTTTTTATATTTGTGACACTTATAAAAGAAAATAAAGAAATTTAAAATGCAGCAAATAAGAAAATAATACAATAATTTTAATTGAAATCAATAGAACGTTTTTAGTGTAGTCTATTTAGGGATCATATTAGAAAGACAGGCTCGCATGACGATAGTAAATTTTAATTTGATGATCAGTATAGATGTCCAAAGTTAAATTCACCAAGCATAGTAAACTAAACCGGAGGAACAATCTGTAACAAGACGATTATCGATATTGTTTGTCCACTTAAACATATAACATACGCAACTTCAAGCTAAGCAATTATTGTTAGAGTGAGTATGTCTCCGTGAATCCCACAATAGATATACTCCTAGTATCAAGACATGAACATAACCTCCATTGTTTTGAGACAGTATATGAATTAAACATTTTTAAGAATCAAGCCACCGGTGACAGGTCTGTACAAACGTACAACAAAGCGACATAAACTTGACTCAGGTGTAAGCAAAACCATACTTGGTCAAACCGTTTGGCGACCTTGTTAGGTATCTTTGATTTTATAAGACTTTAAAAGTACATTGACTTTTGTTTGCTTAATTTTTGAAGGTATACTGACAGAGACCAGGTCTGTACTTACGTACAACAGAGGAAACAGTCAGCATAAGTCCCCAAATGGTTTCACATAAAACCTCAGTACAATAGGAGCTTGGCAAGCTGATACATAGGAATTAAGACACATTGTCATACATCATATGTTGGTCATCACAAGATAATAAATACGAATTAGAGGTATTTCTTAGTAGCTCAAAGAGGAGTATGAAAATGCCTACCAATACATCGTGCAATGATACAAAAGTCTTTAAGGACATTTATAACAAATACGAGATAAACCTACTGATATATCAAGGATAAAACTTAAGATTGTCGTTTGAAGAATGTCTCCTAATGTACTATCATATCCCTAGTTGTTTACAGACACAACTGAACGTCGTTTGCAAATGTTGCAACCTTGCTTTTCTTTAATGCTAGTAAGCACAAAGAATGGCTATTGCGCACCTCCTTTTTTTTTTTTTTTTTTTTTTTTTTTAACATAACAACATAAGGTCACAAATATGACTATTTGATTTGAAAGAAACGTAACCCTATCATGTTGACAAGCTCATCGAAACGAGCACGGGAGAAGGCTTTGGTGAACATGTCAGCATTCTGTTTAAGTGTATCGATTTGAACCAGATCAATTAGGTGTTTTTCATAGCAATCACGAATGAAATGAAACCTAATTTCTATGTGTTTGGTCTTAGAGTGTTGGACAGGATTACGTGTAATAGAGATAACAGCAGTATTATCTATATGAATGGGAGTCATAGTTAAGAGTAAACCGTAATCGCGCAACTGATGTTGTATCCAAAGAACCTGAGAGCAGCAACTGGCAGCAACAATGTACTCAGCCTCTGCTGTTGAGGTAGAGACTGTCGTTTGCTTTTTGCACTGCCATGAAATGAGCCTAGATCCAAGGAATTGACAGCCACCAGATGTAGACTTCTTATTTGTATTGCAACCACCATAATCCGAGTCCGAGTAAGCAGTAAGCGCAAAGGTTTTCTCATTAGAATACCATAGACCAAGAGTTGGTCTATATTTGAGATAACCGAAGATCCGCGTAACCGCCTTCATGTGAGATATCTTTGGTTTAGCCTGATACCTGGAACAGAGAGAGACGGGAAAGACAATGTCCGGACGTGATGCAGTGAGATACATCAGAGAACCAATCATAGATCGGTAATCTTTCTCCGGACAGTCCTCTTCATTCTCTGCTGGACCAAGGTTATGATTCAGCTCTAAAGGCGTCCCATAGGATTTACAGTCAACCAAGGTATACCGTGTCAGCATATCATTGATATACTTGGACTGATGTATGTAAATCCCCTTGGCAGATCGTTCGACTTGTACGCCCAAGAAGAATTTTAGCTCCCCCATTGCACTCATTTCAAATTCTGACTTCATAATCCGTTCGAAATCCCGACACATTTCATCCTTAGTAGAACCAAAGATGATGTCATCCACATAAACCTGTACTAATAGCAAGTCGTTCTCTTCATGCTTGGTGAAGAGAGTACTGTCAATCTTTCCTCGTACAAATCCATTTTTCAGCAGATGAGTCGCAAGCCGCTCATACCAAGGTCTAGGAGCTTGATGAAGACCATACAATGCCTTGTCCAGCTTGCAGACGTAATTTGGATTTACAGAATCTTCAAAACCCGGAGGCTGTTTGACATACACCTCTTCAAGAACTTGACCATACAGAAACGCACTCTAAACGTCAAGTTGATAGACTCGAAATCCTTTGAATGAAGCATATGCCAGAAAAATGCGAATGGATTCCAAACGAGCAACTGGGACAAATACTTCATCATAGTCCAAACCTTCAATTTGAGTAAAGCCCTGGACCACTAGACGTGCTTTGTTTCTTATGACCACGCCCCGATCATCCTTTTTCACACGATAAACCCAACGGGTGCTAATTGGATGAACACCCTTGGGTAAAGGAACCAGTGTCCGTACTTGCAGCTTTTTAAATTGTTGAAGCTCTTCCTGCATCGCCTCAACCCAGTATGGATCCTTCAAAGCATCAGCTGTCTTCTTCGGTTCAACTTGTGATAGAAAGCACTTTTCAATTTCCGAAGCAAGACAAACGGGATCAGTATCTGCAACAGGTGAAGATGTCGAAGCAGATTGTTCAGCAGCATCAATCTGTCGTCTGGTTAAAACTCCTTTTTGTAAATCACCAAGAATGACATCAACTGGATGTGACACATTGATACGAGAACTCGGAATTGCAGCCGGAACGATGATAGAATCAAGGTTTGTAGAGTCAGCTTCAAGTTCGAGTTCAAGTGCAGGTAAATCTTCAAGGTCAGATGCAGGTAATGGTTCAAATTCATATACGGGTGATTGATCAGAAGCCTCAAACATTTGTTCCTCATCATTTGCAGAATCAGGAACATCATCAGTAACGGGTGGAGGCGGAGAGTCACAAGCGGTAGCGGGATTAGTGGCGGGTGTTGCTGTAGGAGGTGGAGGAACATAGATGAGTGAAGTATCAGAAACGATATCCAACCCGTGAAGTAGTGTCACCATTTCCTCTTCTTCATGTTCCTCAGGAAGATTGAAAGAATCAAATAAGGTTTGATAATCAAACAAGTATTCGGGTCCCTTTCCCTGAGGGTTGTCAGTGTAATGGAAGAACGTGACCTCAAAGTGCTCTTCCACACGCTTTGTCACCAGATTATACACTCTCTTGTTCGGTGAGTTATTAGAAAATCCCAAGAAGACACCTTCACATGATTTTTCACCAAACTTAGCAATTCGTTCCTTGGTGTGCATGATGGTGCATAAACAGCCGAACGGTTCAAGAAATTGTAGATTTGGCTTTCTATTGTTGAGCAATTCATACGATTTTTTTTTTCTTAACCGTTAACACCCGATTGAGGACATAGCAGGCCGTATTAACAGCTTCGGCCCAAAAGGTGATTGGAAGCTTTGAGTCGGATAACATGGTTCGAGCAGCCTCAATCAATGTCCTGTTCTTACGCTCCGCAAACCCATTCTATTGTGGAGTCCTTGCAGCACCGAATTGATGTTCAATGCCATTACTCAAACAGTACAGTTCCATAATCGAGTTTTTAAACTCTGTACCGTTATCACTTCTTATCTTTTTGATCCTCAAGTCACATAGGTTTTGCAATTTGTCAAACAAGTAGATGAGAATCTCAGGCACCTCATCCTTAGTCTTCAGAAAATATACCCAAGAAAACCGCGAATAATCATCAGTAACCACAAGGCAATAGGAAGCTCCTCCCAAACTCTTCTTTCTGACTGGCCCAAATAAATCCATGTGGAAAAGCTCCAATGGCTTCTCAGTTGAATTCACCAGCTTCGGTCTGTGAGACTTCTTGTGTTGCTTTCCTTTCTGACAGGAAACGCAATGATCATTCAGCCCAAAAGATTGCTTAGGAACACCTCGCACTAGATCATTCTTGATCAGATAGTTCATCTTGCGAAAGTGCAAATGTCCCATACGCCTGTGCCAAAGTAACGATTCTTTTTCGGGAGCTTTTGAGAGAAGACATGTGAGCTGTTTGGTTTCCACAGTACTCATGTCAAGAATATAAGTATCTCTGTCCCTAAGTGCCCTCAATAACACCCATTCTTCAGGGATCACAAATCCTGGCTTCAAGATACAACACTCAGTGTCCGTGAAAGCATTAGTGTACTTTTTTTCGCACACTTGAGAGACACTGAGAAGATTGTGTTGTAACTGCTCAACAAAATTCACTTTTTCAAAGCTTGCCATTCCATTGGTAAGCGTACCCTGACCAGAAATGACTCCCCCCTTATCACCAGCGAAGGCCACATAACCTCCATTGTAAGCATAAACTTCAAATAACAGAGAAACATCACCGGTCATGTACCATTTACTATTCTTTACAGATTCAGGTTGCTGCGGCACCACAAACAAGGTAAATTAGTTAGAAATGGAGACCCAAGCCTTTATAGTCTTGGGTACTCCAGTAACATCATTGTGGATCCCAATGGGTGATCTTTTAATCAAATCAAGAGGAGAAGAAGACAAGAACACAAGCAAAATGATATAAAGTTTGGACAAAATGATAAACAAATGAGATAAAACTTTATATTACTCAATCCCCAAAATATTCTCTCAAAGTGAGTGTAGCAGCCAAAATACAGAGAATAAAGTGAGTGCAAAAAATGTCTTTTTCTAAATATCTCTAACTTTGATATTTATACTAAACAAACTGGCCATTTTGCGACACAAGCCTTGTGTCGCAAAGATCACTATTGCGACACAAACACTGTGTCGCAACTACAACTCATGCGACACAAGCACTGTGTCGCAGTACACAAAGAATGTAATTTCCTGCCAGAGAGGCAGACGATCAAAATGTGCATCACATATCGCCAGACCTTAGTGAGATAGGCCTTACGATATTGATCACGAGGAATAGTCGGATAGCCGAGGCGAGCCATTCCCCCGGCAATAAAAGCATGAGAATAAGCCACCGGCATCTCAGAGTCATCCGGAAGCTGAAAGAAATCCCGAATGATCTGCTCAGAAAGTATAATCTCGCGATCTTGAATCCGAGAGATGATCCGGGTGAACTCAAGATCCGAGTTGACACCTGCATTAGCCCAGAATTCTGAGACGTGTTCGCGATAGATGGTGGTGGTGGCTGTGATTGCAGTATATATTCTCAAGCGTCTAAGAAACGCAATCATCGGGCTGTACGGCGCCGCCGATTCCTTGTCATCGTCTAAAAATGCGGTGACATTGTGACGTGGTTCCCAAAATAGAGCATTTACATTTATATCTGCCATATCTGTAAGAACACGAGAAACTTGGAAGCCGTTAGTTTCAACAAATAACATTGACATTTTTGAATTAAAAATGTCTTGCGACACAAGCCTTGTGTCGCAGGAATAGGAGCGACATAACTCGTTATGTCGCAGTTTTGCAATTAAATCAATTTAATGATTAATCAGCGACATAAGGCTTGTGTCGCACAATTACTATGACGACATAGCCGTTGTGTCGCATAGAATCTAGCATCATAAGGCGGCGACACAACAATTATGTCGCAGCAGGAAGCAGCGTCATAAAGCCAGCGACACAAGTGTTGTGTCGCAGAAATGAGCAACGACATAAAGAGCACAGGCTGCGATACAACGCTTGTGTCGCAAAGATGAACACGATGAAACCCAGATTGTTCTGATGAACAAAAATTGGGGGTTTTGTGTTTTAATCATGTCCGAAGGTGTACCAATATAGCAGAAACATAAAGACAACATAATTACGCACATTTAAACAGTTTTAAGGCATGTAATTGAAACAAATGATAAAACCTAAATATTCGAAACTTAGAAATCAAATGCAAGTTATAATATGCAATAAAAAATGTTAAAATTGGTACCTATAGTTGCGGAATGATAGGGAGAACACGAAAATGACGAAGAATCAAACAGAAAACGCAAAAGAATCACAGAAAAATTCAAAAAAAAATCGAAGATTGCGTCAGAGAGCTTATGTCGCAGGATCCGCTTGTGTCGCAATGTTGTGTCGCAGTAATTAAAACGAATTACAGCGACACGAGGGTATTTATACCCGGGACACAATGAGCGACACAAGGTTGCGACACAAGTGTTGTGTCGCTATGTTGGCAACACAATTAAGCGACACAAGGAATTGTGTCGCTGTATTAGCAACACAAATTATGCGACATAATAGGGCGACACAATTATTGTGTCGCTGGTCCACAAAGCATGCGACACAAGTCTTGTGTCGCAGTTTAGCAACACAAATATGCGACACAAGCCTTGTGTCGCAGAAGTCAATCAAGGGTTCACATTTTTAAGATATTTTGTATTTGTGACACTTAGTGAACGAAGTAAATAAAATCCAAATATCATAATAACAAATGAACAGCAAAGAAACGCTTTGAGAAGTTGTTGGGACATATTATTGTGACAACAGATCTAGCTTGTAATAGGACTAGTGTATTTATTGTCAAACTTGTATAAATTGGTTTAGACTCGTAAATATATGATATTAACTTGTTATTATTATTTGTTTAAATGTTATTGGACTAATATCGACTTCAAATTAAAGTCAAAATCGCGAAATGAGAAGTCAACTCGCAGGTCTAATATCCTGCGAGATGAGATCTCAGTTCGCAGACCATCTGGACTCGCAGGTCTCACCTGCGAGTTGAGATTTGGGCTCGCTGATATCTGGACTCGCAGGTCTTACCTGCGAGTTGATATTTGGGCTGGCAATCATTTGGACTCGCAGCTTAGCTTGCGAGCTGAGATGTGAGCTCGCAGTCCATCTGGACTCGCAGGCCCATGGGCTGCGAGTCGAGTCAACTCGCAAAGCCCATGGGCTGCGAGTTGAACCAGATATAAATAATTTAATGCTGCTCAAAACACAGTAGAGTCTAGAAATCCGTGCCATTATTACACACACCAAATATTTAGTTATTCTCCTCGTTTTTCGTGCAGATATATTTATTATAGTATTAAAGGCTAGGTTTTGAGTGATTAACTTAGTTAATAATCAAAACGAAGTCCTTTAATTGATAATAAAGTTATATAAGCTTAAACCTAACGTATTGAGGGATTCCGTACCTCAATACTTAAAGATAATCCGTTATCGAACCAAGATCTAGCAACCTTACAATTGGTATCAGAGCCACATGGCTTAGAAACGTTGTGGTTACAAGGTTTTTGGTTATATAACATCTTTAGGGTCGTTTTTCGAACGAAATCTACGGATTTATTCGTAAAATACCAAAAAGTTTCAGTTCCCAGATTTCGAGGCGCCGTTTTGCGAGTTGAGATTAGGGTTTTGTTAGCTGCGAGTTGAGATTTCTGCGAGTTGAGATCCTCTGCGAGCTGAGATCACTTGCGAGTTGAGTTTTCCCTTGCGAGTTGAGATCCTCTGCGAGCTGAGATCACTTGCGAGTTGAGCTTTCCCTTGCGAGTTGAGATCCTCTGCGAGCTGAGATTTCTGCGAACTGACTTTACCTGCGAATTGAGTTTAGTTGCGAGTTGAGATTACTAAATACGCAAGATAACTTAATTTTTGACCTTAAAATGTCTGATTTGAGTCGAATGATCGAGATGGAACACGAGGTTGGCAAATCTAATATTCCACCAAAGCTACTCAGACTTGAGGACTATTACGGGTGGAAAGACAGATTCGAAAGTTACTGTAGATTCCACGACATCACTATTTGGCTGTGTATTAAGAACGGATATGTTGCACCTACAGCTGAGGTAGGGAATGCAACTGTGATTGTGCCTTACGACAGGATGAATGACAATCAGAAGAAGGAATTCACTATTGATAATAAGGCACATTCATCGATAAAAATGAGCCTTCCAAAGGAAATCAATCACCAATTGAAGTCCTTTCACACAGCTAAAGAGCTCTGGAATGCTCTAGAGAAAAGGTGTGAGGGAAGCACTCAGGTGAAGGCAGGCAAGTGTAATCTTCTGAAAAAGCAGTTTATGGTATTTAAAGCTTTTAGAGAAGAGGACCTTGAAGCCTACACCACCCGGTTTTATCACTTATTAAGTGAACTTGACGACCACGAAATTTTCTACAATGACAAGGAGAAAACCGAAAAATTCATTGAGGGTTTACCTTGTAAGTGGGAAATGAATGGTATCATGCTCAAAGACAATGATGAACGATATGCTACTATGACCCTAGAGCAGGCTATTGACAAGCTTAGGGGTTATGATTTCTCCAAGAAAACAAGAGATACAGATTCTGATCACCTACAGAATCCAGGTTTCCATGGAAAGACCAGTATCTCTAATACTTCATCCAATTCGACCACTGCATTGTTTGCTGGTGAAATTGATGAACTTGGAGAAATGTTAACAGAGGATATGTGCTTCATAGCTTCGGATGGTGGTGAAAAACGAAGCAGGAACAATTCTTCTGATAAGTCTACTCAAGGGCATCATAAGATGCCGATGAGTGTGAAATCAGCAGAACAACAACTTTCGGTTCTGGCTTCATTCGTTGCTTCCTATGAAAATTATATTCAAGGGAAGATTAATGATCCTGCACAATTTGATGAAGATTATGATCAGGTTGACCCTGATGACTTAGAGGAAATGGACCTCCAGTGGCAATTGGCTATGGTGTCAAGGAGAGTAAAGAATTTCCTAAAGCGTATGGGTAAGAGAGTTGTTGGAAATCGACCAGGGTTTGACAAGTCCAAGGTCAAGTGTTATAACTGTCAAGGTTACGGACACTTCGCCAGGGAGTGTCAACGACCGAAGGATGATACAGGCATTGCAAAAACAAGACTCGGGAAGTACTTTAACTTCCAAAGTCTTAGTAGTTCAGCAAATTGATGGTTCCTATGATTGGTCTACTCCGCCTGAGCAAGCTCTCATGGCTGAAATAGACGATCAGGAGAAACCAACTTAATCAACTCTATACATGCCAACTGCTGAGGAATGTCAAGCTAATGTGCCACACACAGAAGTCAAGAGGAACGAGGAAGATGTGCTCTACATCAACTCAACTGAAGAAATGAGTCCCGATGACTTCGTTTCATACATGGCTGATGTACAGTCAGACAAGAAAAAGGTATGTCTGGATCTTCTTACTCTTGCCGATGTCTGTTACTTAGTTACTGACTTACAGACTCAGGTTAGTGTTTTTGCTGAATCTAACAAAACCTTAACATCTGAATTAGATATAGCTAAGTCTGATGTTCGTAGGTTAGGTGAGGACAAGCTGGCATTAACTAAAAAGATTAAGAGTGATGCCTTAGATAAGACTAGTCTAACTGACATAATTAATGAACAATGTGTTAAGATAGACGGGTTATATCTAAACCTTAATGAGCTAAATAGAAATATTGCTATTAGGGATAAAGAACTTTCAGAGTCAAATATGAAGGTAGTAGAGCTAAATAGAAAATTTGAAGGTTATAGAACATCCTCTTTGACCTTAGATAGAATCATTAGCTCTCAACGTAGTGTGACAGATGTTACTGGCCTAGGATATTCTGATGTTCCTCCGCCCTTTAATGCCAATTACACTGCTTCTACTTCTATTGACCTAGAAATGACAGATGCGAATCCTGAGACTGAGGATTTGAAAACTCAATAGTCTGAAGCATCTGAGACTCAGAAAAATATTATTAATGACCTATCATCAGACAAGAGTACAGTCAAATCATTCGCTAAAGTACAATTTGTATCAAGTGGAATGATTGGTAGTACTAATGTAAACAATGAGGGAATTAAGAAACATAGGGAGTTACCTTCAGTGTCTTCTGATCAGACAAAGAAGGAGTCTGCTAAGACTGTTAAGTCACGAAAGCAGATGTCATGCTTCAAGTGTCATCAAAGAGGACACGTATCTTCTTGTTGTCCCAATAAGAAGACGGAAGCTACTCCTAACTGCGAGAACAGTGATAAGACTAAAATCATCTCCAGTTCGAGCACAGACAGGTTAGGTACCAGACCAGGAATTGGTATTAAACCTGTTACTGCTCTTAAAAGAGATGTTTCTCACAGTGTCTCGCCGCCCAAACCTAAACGGCATGAAAATTTCAATAAAGATCATGTGCCGTCAAGGTTTATGACTCCGAGAAGGAACCAAAGTCACTTTGAGATTGGATCTACATCTCGTTCACAAGGAGTTAACCAAGGGTCCTATAATAATCGTAACCAAGGGCAGAAATTCCAAGGTTATGTATCGGGGAGGGTTGGAAGTCAGTCAACTCATAGACCCAGGACCACTAATCATCAGCAAGCTGATGCTCCTTCAATAGTGACCAAAGCTCCTAATGGGAAGGATGGTTACTTTAAAGAGCTACAGTTTGTCGATGATAAGGGACAAACCAAGACCGTAATGGCTTGGGTCCCTCTTGATAACTGATTGTGTACAACTTGTATGTGCAGGAGCAGACTGGGAACAATGATAATTGGTGGTATGTTGACAGTGGATGCTCTAGGCACATGACAGGAACCAGAAGTCTACTGACAGACTTTAGAGGTGGACTGAGACAAGGAGTGCACTTCGCTGGTGATAAAGGAGGAGTAATTACTGGGAAAGGAACAGTTTCAAATGGAACTTTGACTCTAGAGGATGTGAATTATGTTGAAGAACTAACACACAACCTAGTGAGTGTTTCCCAAGTCTGTGATAAAGGTCATCCTGTTCTCTTCACTGAGAAAGAGGCCTTGATCCTGAAGCCGGGTTTTATCATTCCCGAAAAATGGATACTGATGAAAGCTCCAAGGAAGAAGGACATTTATGCTATCAACATGAATGCTCCTATTACTTCAATGGTGTCTACTTGTCTGTTATCCAAGGCTTCAGAATCAGACTCTCTCCTATGGCATAGGAAAATGGCACACCTAAATTTTCGTAAAATGAACTACATAACAAAACATGAGTTAGTTCTGGGTGTACCACCGAAGAGTTTTGCATTTGAAGACAAGTGTATATCTTGCTTGAAAAGAAAACAGCATAAGAAACCACACAAGTCTAAAAATGTGAACTCTATTTCCTCGCCTTTTGAGTTGCTACATATGGATCTCTTTGGCCCAATAAGCAAGAGAAGCATAGGTGGCAAATGGTACAGTCTGGTTGTCACAGACGATTTCTCTAGATTCACTTGGGTATTCTTTTTGGGATCTAAGGATGAAACTCCGGGCATTCTTATGGAGTTTCTAGATCTAATAGAGAACATCTATAGAAAAAGAGTTAAGAGAATTCGTAGTGACAATGGGACTGAGTTCAAGAATTCTACATTGAATGTATATTGCCTAAGCAAAGGCATTCAACATCAATTCAGTGCACCATATGAACCTCAACAAAATGGTGTTGCTGAAAGGAAGAATAGAACTCTAATTGAGGCAGCGAGAACAATGCTTGCAGATTCAAGGCTTCCGGTCATATTTTGGGCAGAAGCAGTGAATACAGCATGTCATGTTCTCAATCCGGTTCTTACGGTTAAAAAGAAAAACAAGACATGTTATGAGCTTTTGAACAAAAAGAAACCGAACTTAAAAGGGTTTGAACCCTTTGGAGTTTCATGTACGTTGTTGAAAACAAGTCATCAACCTAAATTTGGTGAGAAGGCTGACGAAGGATACTTCCTAGGTTACATGCCTAACTCACCAAACAAACGGGTCTTCAATAAAAATTCGGGACGTGTTGAAATAATTTATAACATCGAAGTTACGAGCTATACACATGACTCACATAAGGGATTAGATTGGCAATTTGATTATTCAGATCTTTTCAAGTCATTTAAAGTCCCTATCAGTGACTATGTCAGTAACTCAGATATTCCTGAGCATTTATTGTCGGGAGATGAGGATCCCACTCCAACATCGAGTGCTCAAACGTCTGATGCTAGGAATATTGTTGATACTGATGTGGTCCCCCCTATCGAGTCACAACAACCTCAAGATGATATACCTCAAGAGAGTGAAGATCCTGAAATTGCTTCTCGAAGGATTATGGATGATGTTCTTACTCCTCTGAGACAATTAAGGATATCAACTACTAATGAAGGTATACCACCCTTGGAGGAAATTGGTGCCAACTTACAGGATGATATTCCAGTTGAACCTGTTACTTCAACAAGAATTAATAGGATTCATCCAATAGATAATATCATCGGTGATCCAAATTCTCCTGTTCTGACTCGGAATCAATCTAAAGCTAGTACATCCACTCATTCAAGCTTGTATGCTGAAATGAACGAGACAGGGATCTCAAATCTATGTCTATATTCATGCTTTATCTCACAAATTGAACCTAAGAATGTTCAGATAGCTTTGAAGGAAAATTCGTGGGTCGAGGCAATGCAGGAAGAACTGTCTCAGTTCACAAAATTGCAAGTTTGGGAGTTGGTTGACTTACCTGTTGGAGAATATCCAATTGGAACTAGATGGGTATTTAAGTGCAAGAAAGACGATCGAGGAATCGTGATTCGCAATAAAGCTCGTCTAGTTGTCCAAGGTTTCAATCAACAAGAGGGGATTGATTACAATGAAGTGTTTGCGCCTGTGGCTAGGCTTGAAGCAATTAGGTTATTCTTAGCATTTGCAGCCTCAAAGAAAATAAAAGTATTTCAGCTGGATGTTAAAAGTGCCTTCTTGTATGGCAAAGTCAAAGAAACGGTGTATGTTTCTCAACCACCAGGATTTACTGATCCAAAGTATCCAGATAGAGTATATCGTCTCGATAAGGCTCTATATGGATTACATCAAGCTCCGAGAGCGTGGTATGAAACACTGTCCACTTATCTTCTTGAGAATGGATTCACAAGAGGAAGAATTGACAGTACACTCTTTGTGAAATGGAAAAGAAGAGACTTTCTACTTGTTCAAGTATATGTTGACGATATCATCTTTGGGTCATCTGACGAAAGGATGTGTAGTGAATTTGAAAAGGTTATGAAGAACAAGTTTGAGATGTCAGCAATGGGTGAATTGACATTTTTCTTAGGATTGCAAGTCGATCAAAAGAAAGATGGATATTTCATTCATCAGACTAAGTATACTAATGAGCTTCTAGAACGATTCAAGATGGAAGAATCAAGAATTTTTCATACTCCTATTCCGGAAGCCCATGGTATTGGTCTAGATACATCGAGTGATAGAGACGTGGATCCTACTCTTTACAGGGCCATGATCGGATCACTAATGTATCTTACAGCCTCAAGGCCTGATATAATGTTTGCAGTATGTGTCTGCGCAAGATATCAAGCTACTCCTAAAGAATCTCACATGCAAGCTGTAAAACGAATTCTTCGTTACCTCAAAGGGAAACCGAAGCTGGGACTTTGGTATCCGACTGATGGAGACTTAGATTTTGTGGTTTACACTGATTCTGATTACGGAGGATGCAATCAGAATAGAAAGTCTACAACCGGTGGATGTCAATTCCTAGGAGGTAGACTGGTCTCTTGGCAATGCAAGAAGCAAACCTTAGTAGCCATTTCTACATGTGAAGCTGAGTATGTTGCAGCTGGCAGCTGTTGTTCCCAAGTTCTGTGGATACAACAGCAATTGCTTGATTATGGGTTGAATATAACAAATACTCCTATGATGATTGATAATGAATCAACGATCTCAATAACCAATAATCCGGTCAAGCACAGTAAAACTAAACATATTGATATTCGACATCACTTTATTAGAGACTGTGCTGAGAAGAACCTGATAAAGTTAGCTAAGGTTCCATCTGTGGATAATTTAGCAGACTTATACACCAAAGCATTCGACAGAGCTCGATTCGAGAAATTGGTGCAACTAAATGGAATGAGAAATCCAGAGGATTAGTCTTCCATAGAGTTGGTTTGTAATAATTAGTTTATGCCTATTTTTTTTTTTAAAAAAAAAAAAAAAAAGGGAAAACGGGGTATGGCGTATGGCATTCATTTGCTTGTTACCGTTGGGGAATCGCCTCCGATAAAGGCTAAGTCATTATCAACTGGGAAATGATAGTAAATTAGAAGTTTCAGCCTAATAACTGTAGGTAAAAGTCTTAAGTTAGATGTGTTAGTAGATTCAAATTAGTTACATGGACTCTACATCTTTAAAACCAGGCTTTTACTTATCTTTATTTTAGTATACACCTCTCTCCACACATTATAATTTGCCTGAAAACTTTAGATCTAGACAGCTTCATTATATGATGTACTGGTAGGCAAATTCTGCTTTGATTTCTGAGCATATAATAAGCTATAAATCTTCTGTGTGTTATCTCGTGTGATTTGCTTTATGATGTATGACATAAGTCTTAATTGATGAAGGACAGTTTGACCATACACTGTTATCAACAAATCTATGAAAATATGTCAAGACAAATAATAAGAATTTGGCTACTAGTAAAACTACTGGTGTTTTTATTGTACTAAGTACAGACCTGACTCCTTTAGTTTTGCCAATGGTTTCAAGCTTGGCTTGTCTATACTAAGGGATCTTCTGTTGTACTAAGTACAGATCTAGAACCACTAGTATCTACAAAACGGGTTTGATGTTTGTCACATTTTATATATTCACTCAAGGGTATGTCATATGTTTCGAAAAGAACATCATTTAGTGACCTCTATCTTGCAAAGTGAAAGATACAGTGTTATGTGTTCTACTAAATTTCTCAGTATGTCATATTTTGGATTACATTAGGTAATACACATTCAAACAATAAAAGATTTGCTTGGAAATCAGTGTAGACTTTGTTTATATGGATTATAATACCGGTAATCATCTTGAACTGTCTATGATATTTAAATCACTTCATTTTGATGTGAATGTTATATTCTGTGAAAATAGGTAATCAAGCTATACTTTTATGTAAGTTGAAAAAAGGTTAAATTGTGAGTTTTTATGTAACTTTTGTGAATTTCATGAGGTATGCGTACTAACAATCTTCTTAGATCATTACTCAACAATTGATTCAGCTGTTTCTTTCTAATATGATCCCGCTGTCGATAATTTCTTAATGCCCTCGATTAGGATCTATTTTACTTTATTTTATTGTAATTTTATTTTAGTCAAAATGTTTCATTAATACAAGGGTACTTGATACCAAAAGGGTACTTGATACCAATGTTTATCATGAATCACTGTCGTTTATTTTATTTTCATTTTTTATGCATTTGTTCGCATTTTTCTTATTTTAGTAAATCTTCTTTAATTTTATTTTATTTATTTATGGTTATCGTTCGTGTTGTAGCATGATGATTTTAGATTTGTACACGTTCTCCTAAATCTCACAAGTGAAAAATACTTTATTTTAGACTTGTGCGCATTTTCCTAGGAAAGACAAGTGAAAAATATTTTTTTAGACTTGTTCGTTATTACATGAGAAAAACAAGTGAAAGATCTTCAGATTTTAGACTTGTGCGCGTTTTGGACTTAAAAATTACGTTTTTTTTTAATTAATTAAAATGTATTTTTGACAAAAATTGCGAGCCGAGAACAATGCTGCGAGTTGAAATTTGGCTGTGAGTTGAACTCAACTCTGCGAGTTGAGTTCTGCGAGCCGAGATTAAAAGGGTATAAAAAGGGTGCTGCGAGTTCACTTGTCCCACACTGCGAATTCACTTGCTCTTGCGAACCCAAACTCACAGCGAACCCAGATTTGAACTCGCAATTATTTTGACTTGGATTTCGAAGTCAAGAGATTTTGATCTTCTGATTTTTATACACCATTACTTCGTGATCATTTTAAGGTAAAAACCAAGTAATTCCACCGTATAATTTGATCAAAATCGGCATTTTAAATAAAATGAGGGTTTTGATTTTAAAATTACTAAAATCATCAAAATTGTAGCTCATATGGACAAGAAACCTTAGGGTTTATGTAAATCTGAGTCTATTGAACAAAATGACATAGCCTGATCATGGTATAACTCGCCAAAATTAATTTTAAAATGACGTCATCTTTGCAGTTCTTGCTACGAGTTGAGATCCAGACTCAACTCGCAGCCCGCTCCTGCGAGTCCACTTGCGAGTTGACTTGCGAGTCCAACCTGCGAGTTGACTTGCAAGTCTGACTTGCGAGTTAAACTTGCGAGTTGACTTGTTGACTGCGAGTTGAACTTGCGAGATGACTTGTTGACTGCGAGTTGAGCTTGCGAGTTGACTTCTGTTGACCTGCGAATTGAACTTGCGAGTTGACTTGTTGACTGCGAGTCGAACTTGCGAGTTGACTTGTTGACTGCGAGTTGACCTTTGAAAATTTTAATTTCTTAATTTTTAATTTACGAATTCTCGATTAATTAACTAATTAAGCGTTTATAAGTTAAAATAGTCTACGGTTAGACGTGTCGACTTAAATGTAAACACGCAAACCCGTATACTCTATATATAAGACTTATGACTTTCCGTAATAAGTAATATATTTGTGTAGCAGGTTAAATAGAAAGTTAGACTTATTGATTCTATATATGATGAACAACTATAATTGTTAATTAAGTTTCACGACTTAATAGTTCAATTAGAAGTTGTAAATCATATAAGTTTATCAATATTGGTTAAACTAATTGTCTGACATTTATTACAGACATGGCTCGACAATTCGTTGGCAATCACAATGTTCTGGTTGATTTAGACATCGATGCACGTGGTGCATCTAGATTGACTCGGATTCTTTCATATCTGGTACGGTCGAGAATTCGATATGCCATCACCGAGTCACCTGCCCTATCAAGAGATATACTCACCCAGTTCTGGGCTCATATTGTATATGATACCTCCGTGAATCCTCCGGTCATCCGGACGAGGATTAATGACCACCCGGTTATCTTCTCTGCCTCAGATCTGCGAAACATATTACAGTTAGGCACTGTAGAGCAGGAAGATGGACCGACCGAGTTTTCTTCGGATTTTCTTGAAGGTGCTCTAGGACGTATTGTAGGACCGTTAAAAGGACAGGCCTTTTCACAATGAATCAATATCAATAGCTTAAGCGCGGAAATCAAAAGCTAAATCAAAGTACGTTTCATAACACAAAGTAACAAAGTAATCACAATAATATATTTGATCAAACAAACCAATTGTGATTTACAGATGATTGACTGGAGAAACAACACAGGCTGCACAAATACGAATTTCAGCAACATTAGATCTGAAACCCTAAACGACTATTTATATAATTATCTATTTTAGGTAACTAAGCGATATTGGCAATATCGCTTGAGCGATATTGGCAATATCGCTTGAGCGATATTGGCAATATCGCATGAACAGTAGTTGATCTAAATAATTACAACTCGAAACTTAGACCAAGTGACAGACACACTAAATGCACCAACAAACTCCCCCGTGTCTTCAGCTTGGTCTTCAAAAGGTTTCAGTCTTCAAACCCATCCAGCGGGAAATTTTCCACCCGCGTGGATTCCATGGGTGACGCAGATATCGACAATTCTTTGGAATTGTTGAGCAAGCTTTTCATTCGTCGGATTACCTCTGTAATACCTTATCTTGTTGTCGAACAGCTTCCTCATATCCTCCTTTGATAGATTTATCAAGCTCATAGGATCAAAAACTCTAAACTGCGTCTTTTTCAACCCATAGAGAGAAGCCTTCTCAGGTTCAACACTTTCTGGCACAAATACCAGTACAGCTTCTCCAGTCTGGCTGTCAAATTCCCAATAGTGAAATCTTCTTAGAAAATTTAGGGGAATTGATTCCAGAACGATCCTCTTTACACAATCAGCTTTAGGATAGCGCATTCTGATTAAAGGCTGATTTGTAGCAGGATCTAGCCGGTTCTTGTAATAGATTCGTTTACCTAACGTCGGCTTTATAAAACTGTATCTCTTAGTACGGATTTCTCTTTGAATTGTACTCTGGATGAAGTCTGCACGAGTATTTCTGTCTGGATTTATCAGCTGTAACTGAGCAATCCTATTTAGTTCTCCTTTAGGCAGGGAGCTCAGTTTCTTGAATGAGAACTTGAAATACTGAACGCCATCGGTTCTCTTGATTGCGAACCTCGAGTCCAGAACCTTCCAGCTCTTGATTAATCCTTTATATCTTCCCCGATAAGACTTGCACGTGACAGGTGCAATCTTTTCTTTTCCTTGTGGCCACCAGGAAGCCAGACGAGCCGATCTTTCTTCAGCGGTTTCAGGAACCTTTGGAGATTCAGGCATTTCAGCCTGAGGTTCCGTCCAGTCATCAGTTGATTCATCATCTTCTTCTTCGGATGAATCAGACTCAACAATGGGAGCACCATAATAAAATTCATCTTCATCGAAAGCTTCATCTTCAGTCTCACAATCTGAATCTGCTTCTGGTGTATCCTCCCTTTCAAACTCAGATCTGTTGACCATTCGTGCAAGATAAGTCAAATCTGCATCCGAATAGTCAACAGCCAGTGGTCTTGGTTGTCCAGGTATTTCCTCAAACGAGAAATAATCTAAACGTGGTGCCGTTTCATTACCTGATTCAACATTTACATTTTCTGTTTCAGGGGGAGTTACATTTGGTCTTTCCCTATCACCTATCTCCCCCGAAACGACCACTTGTGACTCTAAAAGAACAACCCTAGACCTAAGAATCTCATTCTCTTTTTCCACTGCTGCAAGTCTTGTATCTTGTATTTGTATCACGGCAGCCTGGGAGTCCAGAGTGTGTTGCATAGCATCCAGCCTTTTCATCAATTCTTGGATGACCGAGGGGAGTGGTTGAACCGGAATGTCTACGCTCGGTGCATCCTGTGGCCTTGAGGATGTAGCAATTTCCCGAGCAATCTTCGACTTCTTGGGAGGAGGAGGCACATATTCTGTTTCAGCATCAGTCCTCACTCTTTTGTCTTTAAGAGGAATATACTGCCTTCCTTCAGCAATGCGTCTCTGAATCCTCAAATATCGTTGAGGGTTGATCCGCCTCAGATGTTCAACTTCGTGAGGAGGCGGGACCAAACCCTCAGAGTCACTCTCGGTTATGCCACCAGGAGGACCAGAAGACGTAGAGTCAGACGACCCTTAAGATGTGTCCCCGTGGACATGTAATCGATGTAAGTCACCTTGTGATGTGACACTTACATAAACACCCTGAAGAGGGTCTTCTGTAGCTTGTACAGGGACGTCTGCAAGATTTTCATCAGAGAATTCAGGTTGACGAACCACCGGATCTAAGTATCCATCGTTGGCCGGTGGTTGATAGTTCGGGTCAAGAATATGACCGAACAAAGGCGTATCAGGGGGAATTGGAACCCCCTTTCCATTAGAGCTCATGACCCCAAATATCCGATTGGACATCGGAGTCTGCCTGTATATGCGGGTGGCATCAGTCGCCAATCCCGGAAGCTCATGGTTGATGATCAGTTGTAAAAATCGGGGATACATATACCATCTGTTATCCCCTAGTTTAGCATTATCAACCATAGACCTGAAGATATAGCCCGAATAATTATATGGTTTGTTGTAGATTAGGGCGAGCATTGCAGAGACCGTGCGAAAGCTAGCACCATCGTACCCAGCTTTGCGATTGGAGAGGCACAAGATAAAAATGTGCATAAGCCACCTCCAGACACGCGTCAGATTTCCCTTGCGATACTGATCCGAATGTGGACCAGCATATCCCATACGATCCATTGCACCCACAATAAATTCGTGCGAGAACTGGATCAACATATCGGGATGATCCTCAAACTGAAGAACATCACGAATCAACTGTTCTGAAATAATGATTTGACGTCCGTGGACCGTCGAAATCAGTCTTGTATAGTCCAAATCGCTGTTCACAGCAGCATTCCGCCAAAATTGACCGATATGGTCTCTGTATATGGTCGTGGAAGCCGAAATAGCCGTAAATATACGTGACCTTCGTAGAAATGCGATCATAGGCCGAAAAGGCTCAGCAGAGTCTTTGGATCCGTCTAGAAAAGCAGTAATATTGTGACGAACGTCACACTTGAGATCAAACTGCGCGAAATCTTCCATGTCAGTTGATGTAATAATCACAGACGAACACAGAAAAGCGGTTTGATTTGGATTTGGAGTGAAACCGAAAGAGAAATCGATGAAATTCACAATATCGCTAAAATCGCTCTCAATATCGCACACAATATCGCTCGTATGATTTTGAAAACGTATCGAATAGTGTGACAGATATTTGTTTATATAAAATTAGAATTTCAGCGATATTGCAATATCGCTAGACAATATCGCTGAAATAAATATCTGAATCAGCGATATTACAATATCGCTAAAATGCATCAATATCGCTAGAAATCAGCAATATCGCTGAAATTAAAACAATATCGCTAAAATTAAAACAATATCGCTAAAAACAGAACATACACAGCATACTGTTCAATTTTTCTTTCCCCTTTTTTTTTTTATTATTTTTTTTTTATTTTTATTTTTTTTAATAATAAACAAGACGAAATAAAATTATGTCGTAGTAGGGATCATATTAGAAAGACAGATTCGCAAGACAACTTTAAATGTTAATTTGATTATCAGTATAGAGGTCCAAATTTAAATTTATCACATATAGTTAACTAGCCAAAGAGACAAGCAGGAACAGGACGATTATCGGTATTGTTAATCCACTTAAACATGTAACATACTCAAACTTCAAACTTAACAGTTATTATTAGAGTGAAGAAATCACCGTGAAGCTCACATAGATATACCCTTAGTATCCAGTCATGCTCAAAACTTCGATTGATTAGAGAAAGCATTTGAATTTAACATTTTTAAGAATCAAGCCAGCGGTGACAGGTCTGTACTTACGTACAACAAAGCGACATACACTTGATTCAGGTGCTTGCAAAACCAAACTTGGTCAAACCATTTGGCGACCGTGTAAGCAATCTTTGATTTTATAAGATTTGAAAGTACTTTTGACTTAAGTTTGCAGTGTTTTTGAAAGTATACTGACTGAGACCAGGTCTGTACAAACGTACAACAAAGGAAACAGACAGCATAATTCCCCAAATGTTGTCATATACAAACTCAAGTTAATAGAAGCATGGCAAGCTGACACATAAGAATTAAGACGCATTGTCATACATCATATGATGATCATCACGAAAGATCATACACAGATTAAGAGATTTCTTAGATGATGAAGAATGAGTATGATAATGTCTACCAATACATCGTGCAAGTAGGTTGATGTCTAGAAGGACAAGTATAACATATACATGAAAAACCTACTGATACATCAAGGATAACACGTAATATTGTCAATTGAAGAGTGTCTCCTAATGTACTATCATTTCCCTAGTTGTTTACAGACACAACTAAACGTCTTTTATAAATGTTGCAATAATGCTTTTCTTTAATGTTAAGAAACATAAAGAGTGGCTATTGCCAGATGAACAGCTGTATGCAGAATTAAAGAAATAAGCAACAGAAAAGTTTTGTCACAGTTTACAGTTTGTCCTGAAAGAAGCGCAACCCAATCATGTCAATCAGTTGGTCAAATCTAGTTCTAGAGAAGGCCTTGGTAAACAGATCAGCATTTTGTTTCTCAGTTACAATTTGAACAAGGTCAATCAAGTGTTTCTCATAGCAATCCCGTATAAAATGAAACCTAATCTCTATGTGTTTGGTTTTAGAATGATGTACGGGATTTTTAGTTATGCAGATAGCAGCAGTATTATCAATAAATAATGGAGTCATAGTCAAGAGTAAACCATAATCACGAAGTTGGTGCTGAATCCACAAAATTTGTGAACAGCAGCTGGCAGCAGCAATATATTCAGCTTCCGCTGTGGAAGTTGACACTGTTGTTTGCTTCTTGCATTGCCATGATACTAATCGTGATCCGAGAAACTGGCATCCTCCGGACGTAGACTTCTTGTCTAAACTGCAGCCACCATAATCACTGTCTGAGAAAGCTGTGAGAGAAAATGTCTTCTCTGTTGGATACCATAGACCTAGAGTAGGTCTATTCTTGAGATATCCGAAAATCCGTCTGACCGCCTTCAGATGTGAAAGCATGGGTTTGGACTGATATCTTGAACATAAGGAGACAGCAAAAACTATATCAGGTCGGGATGCAGTAAGATACATTAAAGATCCAATCATCGACCGATATAACTTTGCATCACAAAGTTCCTCATCTTCATCTGGTCCAAGATTGTGGTTTATAGGAATAGGAGTCCCATATTCTCTACAATCATGCAAATCATATCGTGTTAACATATCGTTAACATACTTAGATTGATGAATGTAGGTTCCCTTTGAGGATTGATCAACCTGAACCCCAAGAAAGAACTTCAACTCCCCCATCGCACTCATTTCGAATTCCGATTTCATAATCGCTTCAAAGTGACGACATAAGGATTCATCAGTTGAACCAAAGATTATGTCATCCACATAAACTTGAACTAGCAATTGACTTTTGCCAGTTCTCTTGATGAATAAAGTGCTGTCGATGGTACCACGCTCAAATCCATTCTTAATAAGGTGCGTTGCCAACCTTTCATACCATGCACGCGGAGCTTGATGAAGACCATAAAGAGCCTTATCAAGCTTGCACACAAAGTCTAGATGGTTAGAATCTTCAAAACCGGGAGGCTGTCGAACATATATTTCTTCAGCCACCTTTCCATATAGGAACGCACTCTTTACGTCTAACTGATAGACGCGAAACCCCTTAAAAGTGGCGTAGGCTAGGAATATACGAATAGATTCCATCCTGGCAACAGGTGCAAAGACTTCATCATAATCCAAACCTTCTTGTTGTGTATACCCTTGCACAACAAGCCTAGCCTTATTGCGAATGACCACTCCCCTATCATCACGCTTAACACGAAACACCCAACGAGTTCCAATTGGGTGTACACCTTTGGGAAGTGGCACTAAATCCCAAACCTTTAGCTTCACGAATTGTTGCAACTCCTCTTGCATAGCAGCAACCCAATGTGAATCTTTTAGAGCCTGATCGATCTTTGATGGCTCCATTTGGGATAAGAAGCATTCTTCAATATCAGCTTTTAAACACTCAAAATCATCAGAATTTGATGGATCTTCAGAGGAGACATCTGCATCCAGATCTCCAATCACTGCTGATGAACTTCTTGTCTTAATACCTGAATCCAGATCTCCAATAATATTCTCAATAGGATGATTCTTGTGAATCCGAGAGATGGGTATTGGATCAGGTGTGAGGTTTGTTTCCAAATTGTTTAGCTCAACCTCTTGAGCGAGAGGATCTTCTTCAAAATTAGGAAGAGAGGCGTTCATATCATCAACACCAGCAGGAGAAGCTTCAGGCGGTTGATTATCAGAAGAACTCTCAGGAACAGCCGAAGGAGAAGATTGGTGAGGTTGAATAGTATCCGGAGTCACACTGGAAGAAGGTGTATATGAAGAGTTATCAGGACTAAGATGTAACCCATGAAGAAGAGTTACAACTTGGTCCACTTCAACTAATTTAGGAAGGTTGAATGAGTTGAACAAATGATCATATTCAAACAACCAATCCGGACCTTTTCCTTTAGGAGACTCCGTATACTTTAAGCATTTTACCTCAAAATGTTCTTCAATCTTCCCAGTATTCTTGTTGAAGACCCTCTTGTTAGGAGAGTTAACCGAGAAACCTAGAAACAAGCCATCAAACGCTTTTTCACTGAATTTTGAAACCTTATCCTTTGTTATCATAATGGAGCAAGGACATCCAAAAGGTTCCAAAAATTTAAGGTTTGGTTTCCGGTTATTAAACAACTCATAACAAGTTTTGTTTCTTTTCTTGTTCATCAGTACACGGTTGAGAACATAACATGCCGTGTTTACTGCCTCTGCCCAGAAGGTGATTGGCAGATGAGAATCCGACAGCATAGTGCGAGCAGTTTCAATTATTGTTCTATTCTTTCTCTCAGCAACTCCATTTTGCTGTGGAGTTCTTGCTGCACTAAACTGATGAACAATCCCTTTACGTAGACAGTATAGTTCAAGACATTTATTCTTGAATTCCGTTCCATTGTCACTACGTATCCTTTTAATTTTCAAACTGCACAGGTTCTCAAGCCGATTCCGGTTTCTCAGTTGGTATATCCAAACCAGATAGCAATGCAATTCCTCCTGATTCATTAGCAGAGATATCACTGTACAAACTTGGATCCTGTACAATGTTTACCCCTGTTTCTCCGGTCTGCATATAAAGTTCATAAGCTTGAAGTTTCCCAATAAGCTCATCAAATGACCAATCAGACAAGAAGGAATTTTCTTCTAGTAGCATAACCCTAACATCCCATTTTTTCGGCAAAGCATGAAGTAACTTTTTGTTAATCACAATATCAGCCAGGGTTACATCTACCTCTCTTAGCTCACAAATCAGAAGAGAGAATCTAGAAAGCAACTCATCAAATGTTTCATTCGGAAGCTGGGAAAACAAATCGAATTGTTTCTTAAGCAATTCCTGACGGCTTTGCTTATACTGATCATTGCCTCCAAACCTTGTAGCAATGGCTTCCCATAACTCAAAAGTAGTATGTTTCTTTTTAAACAACATCATCACTTCTCGATTCAAACACATCGTAATTGCTGCATACGCTTTCTTCTCTTTTTCATAGTCCTTCTTTTCATCCGGTGTCATCAAGTATATGGTCTTAACATGACTACCACCTCGTTCAGTTCCGTCAACCAAATGTGACGTCACTGTAATCAAACAATTTGATATTCAATCCATGAATTACACTGTGTAATCAATTAATTCAATGCTAAACAGTCTTCAGTATATCAAATCTTCAATCATATCAATCCATCACAGTCACAGTCGATCAAATTTGATAGTTCTTCAAATAACCAAAACTTCAATCGCTCAATTCATTCAGTACATGATTGTAAAACCTAATTCAGCTCTGATACCACATGTAGGTTGCCATGTCTTACTGATCATATTACAATATCACGATAATCAAGTGCGGAATCCTGTGATTATGTGTTTAACCGAACGAAATTGAACGCGAGAAGTAAATAACTGATTTATATTTATTATCAAGTGATTGCAACAGCTTACAAACAATTACAATGCAATTGACAATAATTCTCTTTGAAATCTAAGTATTCAGTTAATTACAAATGAAGAACAAAACAGCCTATTTATAGAAACAGTACGCGACTATACTGACCCGCGACTTTATCTTAAAGTCGCATATGCGACACTACATTAAGTTCGCATGTTAAAGTCGCATAAACACTAAACTTGACTTCTAAAAATCAAGATGCTGACACTCTATCTGCATCAACAGTTGGAGCAAAGGGAGGACAAATCACGGCGACAGATAACATTACAAATGGGAAAATAACGCTAGAGAAAGTCAACTATGTTGAGGAGCTTAAGCGTAATCTCATGAGTGTTTCTCAGATTTGTGGACATCCTGTTCATTTCACAAATAGAGAGGCACTTATCCTGAAACCGGGGTTTGTCATCCTAGAGGAATGGATAGTTATGAGGGCACCAAGGAGGAATGACACTTATGTAATGGACATGAGTGTTGCTGAATCTTCATTGGCGTCGACATGTCTGCTATCCAAGGCTTCAGAGACGGAATCTCAGCTATGGCATAGGAGGATGGCACATCTGCACTTCAGGAAAATGAACTATATAGTCCGGAATGAATTAGTGCAGGGTGTCCCAGTACAGAGTTTCGGGCTAAAGGACAAATGCGTGCCGTGTCAAAAAGGGAAACACCATAAGAAAACTCACAAGTCAAAGACTCAGAACTCCATTGCTACAACTTTTGAACTCCTTCATTTGGATCTATTCGGTCCAGTCAATGCAAGGAGTATAGGCGGGAAACACTATTGCCTAGTGGTTACCGACGACTACTCGAGATTTTCATGGGTGTTCTTCTTAAGTTCTAAGGATGAGACAGCTCAGATGCTGATGACATTCTTCACTCAAGTTCAACATCAATATGGTCGAGGAGTCAAGAAAATCCGTTGCGACAATGGTTCAGAGTTCAAGAATGCAGTGCTGAACGTCTACTGCTTAAGCAAGGGAATTCAACATCAGTTCAGTGAACCTTACGAGCCACAACAAAATAGAGTCGCAGAACGGAAGAACAGGATACTCATTGAAGCAGCAAGGACCATGCTAGCTGATTCAAAGCTTCTCGTCATCTTCTGGGGTGAAGCCGTGAATACAGTCTGTCACGTGTTAAATAGGGTTCTAACCGTTAAAAAGATTAACAAAACGTGTTATGAGCTTTTACACGGTTGGAAACCAAATTTAACAGGTTTTAAACCTTTTGGAGTTCCTTGTACTTTACTCAAAACAAGGAATCAACCAAAATTTGGTGAAAGGGTTGACGAAGGATTCTTCCTGGGTTATGATGTTGGTTCACCAAACAAACGAGTCTTTAATAAGACTTCTGGTCAAGTGGAGATTGTATTCAATATACAAGTCACCTCTTACACACCAGTTGTTCAAACCCGTCCCGAGTGGTTATTCGAAGTCAAATCCGATTCTAAATGATATTGCTCGAATATTGTTTCCATTCCGGTAGCAGATTATTTAAGAACTTGATGTTGATCTCTAAGTTATGCTTCACAAACTTATTCTTCCTTACTTCATTCAACGGCAAACAGAATCTGTTGTACGTAGTTTCAAGCTGTTCTCCGGCCTTTGCTTTAAATCCCTCATAGGCTTGAAGACGATGAGTCATCTTCGTTTGCTGACCTCTTTCCGAATCTTGCTGTTGTTGTTGATACATATTAGAGTGTCTGTCAGTTGGTCAAGTCTGTACTGTGTCTGTATATGTAATAGACTTAGAAAATTACATTTCCTGTGTACTGCGACACAGTGCTTGTGTCGCACTAGTTGTAGTTGCGACACAGTGCTTGTGTCGCAATAGTGATCTCTGCGACACAAGGCTTGTGTCGCAGAACGGCCAGACAGTTTAGTATAAATACTTTTGTTAGAGAATTTTAGGGTAAGACATTTTCCCAATCATTTATTCTCTGTATTTGGCTGCTACACAAAGTTAAAGAAGAATATTTTGGGATTAGAGCTTATAAAGTTTTGTTTTGTTTTGATTTGCACTTAATACAAACTTTATATCTATTGTTGTGTCTTCATTAGCCATTTGATTTGAGTAAAGATCACCATTAAGGGATCCACAATTGGTATCAGAGCCAATATCATTGATTGATAGTGGTTTCAAATCATTTGGTTAATCTTTCATGCTTTTTCTTGATCATTTGACACTTTTCTAGTATTTGATTTTCTTTAGTGGTACTATATAGTTGTTTTATAGTGTTTTTAAACCTAGAAAGCTATATTTTTATTGGCTTTTGGATAAAAAAATTTTAGGGTTCGAAAATCTGTGTTTTTGAGGCTTGTTTGTACTGACAGCGCCGTTTTTGCGACACAGTGTGCGACATAATATTGTGTCGCTATAGGGTTTCAGCGACATAGTGTTGCGACACAAGGTCTTCAGCGACCTTAATTGTGCGACATAACACTTGTGTCGCTGTTTGATAAGTTGCGACATAATCATTGTGTCGCTTCTCGTCTTCTTGCGACATAGATTCTGCGACATATCACTTGTGTCGCATTTTACAGTTTTTCAAACTTTTGAGTATTCTTTCGAGTCAATTACCATGTCTACTTCTACTTCACTTCAACAGGTTGGAGCAATGCTGAAGCATTCAAGTGAGGTGGGTTCTACAAACAAACCACCGATGTACACTACGGGCATGAACTACTTAGACTGGCGTCAACGGTTTGAAGCTTTTGTATCTTTCAACGATGCTGAGATGCTGATCTATCTTGAAGAACGATATGAACGTCCTGTTCGAACCGGTATATTTAATGGACCTATTCCTGAAAAGTCCATTAAATCAATGACTCCTGAAGAGCGTAAGGCTTTCGATACCGAACGAAAGACCTATTCTGCGATTACTATGGCCTTACCTCAACAGATCTTGAGACAACTACGCCATCACAAGACCGCTTATGATTTATGGAAAGGGTTTGAGAAGAAATGTGGTGGTAGTGATCAGTACAAAAGAAACAAACTGGATCTGGTTAAGAAACAGTTTGAGGTCTTCGACATGTTACCTACTGAGTCTCTGGAAGATATGTGTAGTCGATATTCTCAGCTCGTAAGTGAATTGGTTGAGGGTGGAGTAAATCTCGACAAAACTGACGTAAACAAGAAGCTTCTGGGTTCATTACCAAAGAAATGGAATACTCGCGTGCTGCTGATGGAAAAGGATGAGGATATAATGGATATGGAGCTTGATGATCTAATTGGACAGATTGCTGCTGACCTCTTGGACATGCAGAAGAAGGAGACCAAGGCTACTGCACATATTCAGAATCCCATGTTATATGGTGTGGATGTTCCTGCTGCAGCGACTCAAGCTGCTGGGGCTGCTTTCTTCTCTGGGGGTTCTGGTGCTCCTAATTTATCTGGTGGTTTTGGATATACTACCACAAACTTCGCTAGTGGGGGTGGTACTTACTCCAATCTTAAAAGAGCATCTCCTGCAGTTGCTGAGGAACATGCTGCTGTATTCACCGCTTTTCTGTCAGCATATGATGATTTCCTATCAAACAAGAACAGCACGGTGAATATGACTGAAGAAGATTTCAGTCAAATCGATCATGAAGAGCTTGAAAGAATGGATTTAAAGTGGAGCATGGCTATGCTCACAAGACGTGTAAAGAATTTTTTGAAGAAGACTGGACGGAAGAACGTGACTGACCCGGAAGAGAAGGGTCTTGGATTCAATAAGAGCAAGGTGAAATGCTACCAGTGTCACAACTATGGACACTTCGCTCGCGAATGTGACAGAAAGAAGAATCCACCTTCCGGTTTGTCCAAGCCCTCTCAATCCAACTCATCTGAGAAGACCAGATCTGATGAAAAAGCGATGGTTTCCGTTGCGCTACTGCTTTCCAACAATGCTTGGGAATGGTCTGACCCAGATGAAGATGATACAGAACGGGCACTAATGGCTGAAGTGCATGAGGTACATGATGAACCCTTATCTTGTGTATCATGCATTAAATTAACTAACCAGCTAAATAGGTATAGAGAGGATACCACACGCCTTAACACTGTCATAGAAAATTTAACTGAAACAAATAATATGTTACGGGACAGTGATAAGGCCAGTGGTCAAAAGTTAAAAGCTATTTTGGAAGAGAAAAAGGAACTAAAAGCTAAAATTTTTGAACAGCAAGATGAAATTGGTAGCTATGTTGATATGCTATCATCTGTTAAAAGGGAACTTGTTGAATCTCAAACTGAAGTTCTAAATTTGAAGAAAAAGCTTTCAAACTTTTCCACATCCTCTCTAGTCTTTGATGAGATCCTACAGGCACAGAGGACTGATACTAAGAGTAAGGCAGGACTTGGTTTTCATCAAGTCCCACCTCCTAAGGATTATTTACCTATGCCTGTTAGGGATAATGTAAATGATACGATGCCTATCTTTACTAAGATAGATGTTAAAACTGTCAAACCAACTGTGAGCATCAATATAAGTAAGCCTGAGCTAGTTAAGGCTGAAAATGGCATCATTGCATGTGAACAACCTGAAACTAGTGGGCACGAACCTATTAGGGCTAATACTAGTGAGTCTGACACAAGTAAGACTCAAAAGGTTGAGAAAGTTAAACCTATTAAGGCCAAGATTCATCAGACTGATCTCATTAAATCTGAAAATATAGTTGAGCCTAAATTAGGAAAGACTCTTTCTGTGCTTCCTCGTATTATTGAAGAGGAAATTGAAATTGAGGATATAACTGATCAAGAGTATCGACCAGTTAAGAAAAACGTCAAGCCTGAAAATCATATAATTACTATCGAACAAAAAGAACAGGCTATAACAAAAGGAAAAGGTAAAGCTATGGCTGAACCTCAAAAGAAGATTGTTTCTAAAACGATTAAATTAAATAAATCTTCTAAAATTTCAACTAAAGCATCTACCGCTGTTGAATGCTCACACAAGTGTGATTGTTCAACACATGCTTCTTTTGGTCGAGCTCATCAGTTTGTTCCTAAATCTCAATCTTGTTTTGAGCAACGATCTTGCTTCTACTGCAAGAAGCAAGGTCATTTGATAAATAATTGTCATGTGCTTGCAAAGAAACAGTATGGGAAACAGGTTTCTCAAATTTCAAAACTTAAACTTTCAAAGAAGCCTATTTCAATGAAATGCTCTAAGCCTACTATCCCAGCTGTTAAGGTCAACAAAGTTGAGCAAAATACTTTGCAAAACTTAAAGCCCAAAGTTGTTGACCTGCAAGCATCCAAACCAAAACAAGTTTGGAAGATTAAGGAATCTTGCAAAGATTCTACATCTAACAATACCTCATCAGTCAAATATTCTAAACTTTTTGAAAACAGAGTTTTGACTGATGTGGTCATTGTTGATGATGTTACTGGAGTACCCAAGACTATAAAGGCTTGGGTCTCCATTTCTAACTAATGTACCTTGTTTGTGGTGCCGCAGCAACCTGAATCTGTAAAGAATAGTAAATGGTATATCGACAGCGGTTGTTCTCGGCACATGACCGGTGATATTTCTCTTTTATCTGAAGTTCATGCTTTCAATGGAGGGTATGTGGCCTTCGCTGGTGATAAAGGGGGAGTTATTTCTGGTCAAGGTACGCTCACCAATGGAATGGTAAGCTTTGAGAAGGTAAATTTTGTGGAGCAATTACAACACAATCTCCTCAGTGTCTCTCAAGTGTGCGATAAAAAGTACACTACTACTTTTTCAGACACTGAATGTTGTATATTGAAGCCGGGATTTGTGATCCCTGAAGAATGGGTGCTACTGAGGGCACCTCGGGAGCGAGACACGTATATTCTGGACATGAGTACTGTGGAAACTACACAGCTCACTTGTCTTCTTTCTAAAGCTCCTGAGAAAGAATCGTTATTATGGCACAGACGTATGGGACACTTGCACTTTCGCAAGATGAACTACCTGATCAAGAATGATCTTGTGCGAGGTGTTCCCAAACAATCTTTTGGTTTAAATGATCACTGTGTTCCATGCCAGAAGGGCAAACAACACAAGAAGTCTCACAGACCAAAGATGGTGAATTCAACTGAGAAGCCATTAGAACTTTTGCACATGGATTTGTTCGGGCCTGTCAGAAAGAAGAGTTTGGGAGGTACTTCTTATTGCTTAGTTGTGACAGATGATTATTCGCGTTTTTCTTGGGTGTATTTTCTGAAGACCAAGGATGAAGTGCCTGAGATTCTTATTTATCTATTCGATAAACTTCAAAATCTTTGTGATTTGAGAATCAAGAAAATTAGGAGTGATAACGGTACAGAGTTTAAGAACTCGATTATGGAACTGTACTGTTTGAGCAATGGTATTGAACACCAATTCAGTGCCGCAAGGACTCCACAGCAGAACGGGGTTGTAGAACGTAAGAATAGAACCTTGATTGAGGCTGCACGTACAATGTTATCTGACTCTAAGCTTCCAATCACCTTCTGGGCCGAAGCTGTGAATACGGCCTGCTACGTTCTAAATCGGGTATTAACGATTAAGAAGAAGAACAAGACATCCTATGAATTGTTCAACAACAGAAAACCTAATCTACAATTTCTTGAACCATTTGGCTGTCTATGCACTATTATGCACACCAAAGAACGAATTGCTAAGTTTGGTGAGAAATCTTGTGAAGGTGTTTTTCTAGGATTCTCTAATAACTCACCAAACAAACGTGTGTATAACCTAGTGACCAAGCGTGTGGAAGAACACTTTGAGGTTACCTTCTTCCATTACACTGACAACCCTCAAGGGAAGGGACCCGAATATTTGTTTGACTATCAAACTCTGTTTGATTCTTTCAATGTTCCTGAAGAAAATGAAGAAGAGGATATAGTGACCCTACTTCATGGGCTGGACATCGCTTCTGAAGTTCCACCTATCTCTGTTCCTCCACCACCAACAGGAACACCAGCAACTGGTGAGACTCCACCTCCACTCGTTACTGAGAATGTTCCTGATCCTACAAATGATGAGGAACAAATGTTTGAGGATTCTGTTCAATCACCTGCATCTGACCTTGAAGATTTACCGGCACTTCAACTCGAACTTGAAGCTGACTCCACAAACCTTGATTCTATCATCGTTCCAGCTGCAATTCTGAGTTCTAGGATAAATGTGTCACATCCAGTTGATGCCATTCTTGGTGATTTAAACAAAGGTGTTTTAACGAGAAGACAGATTGCTGTTGCTGAACAATCCGTGTCGACATCGTCTCCTATTACCGTCACTGATCCTGTTTGTCTTGCTTCGAAAATTGAAGAATGCTTTCTCTCCCAAGTAGAACCGAAGAAGACAGCTGATGCGTTAAAGGATCCATACTGGGTTGAGGCTATGCAGGAAGAACTTCAACAATTCACAAAGTTGCAAGTATGGACTTTGGTCCCTTTACCCAAGGGTGTTCATCCAATTGGCACTCGCTGGGTATATCGTGTGAAGAAGGATGATCGGGGTGTGGTAATTCGTAACAAAGCACGTCTAGTGGTTCAGGGTTTCACTCAGATTGAAGGTTTGGACTATGATGAAGTATTCGCTCCGGTTGCTCGTTTGGAATCCATTCGCATTTTTCTGGCATACGCTTCTTTCAAGGGATTTCGGGTTTATCAACTTGATGTGAAGAGCGCCTTTCTGTATGGTCAGGTTGTTGAAGAGGTCTACGTCAAACAGCCACCTGGATTTGAAGATTCTGTTCATCCAAACTATGTCTGCAAGCTAGACAAAGCATTGTATGGTCTACATCAAGCCCCAAGAGCTTGGTATGAGCGGCTTGCAACTCATCTTCTGAAGAACGGTTTTGTTCGAGGCAAAATCGACAGTACTCTCTTCATTAAGCATGCCGGGGAGGATTTGTTATTAGTACAGGTGTATGTGGATGACATCATTTTTGGTTCTACCAAGGATGAACTGTGTCGCGACTTCGAGCGGATTATGAAGTCAGAATTTGAAATGAGTGCAATGGGAGAGCTGAATTTTTTCTTGGGCGTACAAGTCGAACAGTCTGCTAAGGGGATTTATATTCATCAGTCCAAGTATGTCAATGATATGCTTACGCGGTATAACTTGACTGACTGTAAACCCTATGGGACGCCCTTAGAGCTAAATCATCACATTGGTCCAGCGGAAGATGAAGAGGACTGTCCGGAAAAGGATTACCGATCTATGATTGGTTCTTTGATGTATCTCACGGCATCACGTCCGGACATTGTCTTTGCAGTCTCTCTCTGTTCCAGGTATCAGGCTAAACCGAAGGTGTCTCATATGAAGGCAGTTACGCGAATCTTTGGTTATCTCAAATATAGACCAACCCTTGGTCTATGGTATTCAAATGAGAAAACTTTCGCGCTTTCTACTTATTCGGACTCGGACTATGGTGGATGCAATATGGATAAGAAGTCTACTTCTGGTGGATGTCAGTTTCTTGGACCTCGGCTCGTATCGTGGCAGTGCAAAAAGCAAATAACTGTTTCTACCTCAACCGCAGAGGCCGAATACATTGCTGCTGCTAGTTGCTGTTCCCAGGTTCTTTGGATACAACACAAGTTGAGCGATTACGGTTTACTCTTAACTATGACTCCTATTCATATAGATAATACTGCTGCTATATGTATCACTCGTAATCCTGTCCAACATTCTAAGACCAAACATATAGAAATTAGGTTTCATTTCATTCGTGATTGTTATGAGAAACACCTAATTGATCTGGTCCAAATGGATACCCTTAAGCAGAATGCCGATCTGTTCACCAAAGCCTTTTCCCGTGCTCGTTTTGATGAGCTTGTCAACATGATAGGTTTACGTTTCTTTCCCATTCAAAAGTAATATTTGTGACCTTAGTCTGTTATGTACTTATTATTATTATTTGTTAAAGTTTTACAAAAAAAAAAAAAAAAAAAAAAAAAAAAAAAAGGGGGAACAAAGCAATAGCCATTCTTGATGTTTATTTAACATTTAAGAAAAGCAACGTTGCAACATTTGTTAAAAGACGTTTAGTTGTGTCTCAAAACAACTAGGAATATGATAGTACATTAGGAGACACTCCTCAAACGACAATCTCAAATTTTATCCTCGATATATCAGTAGGTTTATCTTATACGTGTTATTTTTGCTCTTATAAACACCTGACTACTTGCACGATATATTGGTAGACATGTTTCCACACCTCTTTGCGCAATTAAGAAATACTTAACTCTGTGTTTACTCTTTTATGATGACCATCATATGATGTATGACAATGTGTCTTAAATTCTTATGTATTAGCTTGCCATGCTTCAATTGAATTGAGTTTGTATCTGACGACATTTGGGGATTTATACTGTCTGTTTCCTTTGTTGTACGTTTGTACAGACCTGGTCTCAGTCAGTATACTTTCAAACTTTAAGCAAACAAAAGTCAAAGCACTTTTACATCTTATAAAATCTAAGATTACTTACAAGGTCGCCAAATGGTTTGACCAAGTCTGCTTTTGCTTACACCTGAATCAAGTGAATGTCGCTCTGTTGTACGTAAGTACAGACCTGTCACCGCTGGCTTGATTCTTAAAAATGTTGAATTCAAACACTTTCTCTAACTAATCGAGGTTTTGAGCATGACTAAATACAAAGAGTATATCTATGGGGGAGTCACAAGAGATCTATTCACTTTCACAATAACTGCTAAGCTTGAAGTTGTGTGTGTTACATGTTTAAGTGGATAAACAATACTGATAATCGTCTTGTTTCAGACTGCGTCTAAGGCTTGATAACTTTCTTGGTGAACTTAAAATTGGACAACTATACTGGTAATCGAATTAAAGTCTGATATTGTCTTGCGAATCTGTCTTCCTAATATGATTCCTACAATGACACATCTAAATATGTTCTTTTCATTTTTTTTATTTATTATTTTATTTTTAGTCTATTTATTTTTGTTCACTAAGTGTCACAAATATACAAAATCTTAAAAACGTGAACTCTTGATTGACGTCTGCGACACAAGGCTTGTGTCGCTTATTTGTGTTGACCATCCTGCGACACAGACCTTGTGTCGCATACTTGTGGCCCAGCGACACAGACATTGTGTCGCTCCCTTATGTCGCTTATTGTGCTGATATTTCCAGCGACACAAGGCTTGTGTCGCCCACTATGTCGCTGACTTGTGTCAGGGGTATAAATACCCTCGTGTCGCTGTAATTAGTTATTAATTACCAGCGACACAACCATTCAAAATCAGCGACACAAGGGAACCCAGCGACACAACAGACCGACTTCGTTTTTCGATTATCCTGTTCGATTTTGTGGATTTCTGCTGCTTTCTTCGCTTGCATTGTGTTCTACTTACTCAACCACGACTATAGGTACCAAAAATACCATCTATTGTTCAGTATTTTATTTAATAAGTGCATTTGAAGTTTCGGTTTATTTAGGTTTACATATTTTGCAAAATTACATGCTTCAATGTGTTATAAACTGCATTATTGTTGTTGTTTCTTGTTCCTGCACTATTGCTGCTTCGTTTGAACTGCTTAACACATGAAATCCCCAAATTTTTGTTCGTCAGAATTTTCTGGGTTTCATGCTGTTCATCATTGCGACACAAGCGTTGTGTCGCTTCTTTATGACGCTGTCATACTGCGACACAATACTTGTGTCGCTGTCTTATGACGCTGCTAATGTTGCGACACAAGTCTTATGTCGCTGTCTTATGACGCTATATTCTATGCGACACAAAGTCTATGTCGCCATACGATTTGTGCGACATAACTCTTATGTCGCTGAATGATCATTAAATTGATTTTATTGCAAAACTGCGACATAACTCGTTATGTCGCAGTCTATCCTGCGACACAAGCCTTGTGTCGCAAGACATTTTAAATTAAAAATTGTCAATGTTAATTGTTGAGACTAATGGTTTTCAAGTTTATTGTCTTATTTCAGATATGGCGCACGTTAACGCTTTGTTTTGGGAACCGAGACATAATGTCACGGCGTTCCTAGATGATGAAAAGGAATCGGCGGCCCCGTACCGTCCGATGATTGCTTTTCTCCGCAGATCCCGTATATATACTGCTATCACTGCTACAACACCCATATACAAGGATCAAGTCTCAGAGTTTTGGGTTAATGCTGTGGTCAATTCAGACCTTGGATATCCGCGGATCATTTCTCATGTCAACGAGCGAGAAATTATTATCTCTGAACAACTCATTCGGGATTTCTTTCAGTTTCCAGACGATTCGGAGATGCCCGTGGCTTTCTCCCATGTGTTTATTGCCGGGGGCATGGGTCGGCTTGGATACGCGACTATCCCACGTGATCAATACCGCAAGGCCTATCTCACTAAGGTCTGGCGGTACTTGATGCACATTATGATTGTTTGCCTGTCTGGTAGGAAGGCTGGTTATGATGGGATGAGTCTATCTACTGCATCCGCTATGCTAGCACTCGTATACAACAAACCCTATAACTTCTCGGGGTATATTTTTCGGATTATGGTAGATAATGCACAGGTTGGGGAGGGACAGTGGGCCTTGTACCCACGTTTTGTCCAATTATTGCTAAATCATCTACTCCCAGGGTTACCGGTGGCCCCACAACACCAATTTCGCCAAACACCGATGAATACCCGGATCTTCGTGGTGTCCGGTCAATATGCAAAAGGCGCACCGGTACCGCCTGATGTGCCATTATTTGGCCATATTGTGGATGAGGCCTATGTGCCTCCGGAGGGTGACGAATTTGCCGAACCGGCTCCTATTCCTAGGCCACTGTCACCTCCACCACAGGCACCGACTCAACAACAACAACCACAACAACAGTCTCACAACAACAACAACAACATCCCGATCCTCAATTTGAAGATATTATGCGGGATATTGATGAGATCTGTCCCTCTCCTCCCAGGTCGACGGGCAAAAGGCCACGTGAGGATGTCACTTACACTGTCTCAGACGACATTCCTACATCCAGTCGACCGCGCACTTCTTCAACTGCAGGGCCTTCGGAGGTTCAGACTCCTGTGCATCCTCATCCTGACATTATAAAGCAACTTCTAGATCGGATGGAGGAGATGCAAAAGACTGTGCACGATCAAGCCAACCTCATTCAGTCACAAGCCGCCCTAATTGAAGCTCAGACTTGTAGAATCAATCAATTAGAGGATAGGTTTAGGGAGTTAGAGAACCGGTCTATTGGTCCGGGGGAGTCTGTTCCCACCGGTCCATCAAGAGAACCAATAGGACCGGGTTCTGAATCTGTAACAGATGATGTACTTATTGAACCATCTAATGAAATACCTACTTTAGAGTACTTCCCTGTTCATAGAGTTCCAGGTCAACCGAGACCTCTAGCGGTTGATTACTCGTGTGCTGACCTCTCATTTATTCAACAAATGATAAACGAAGTCAATTCTGAAAATGAAAGTGAAAACTTTGAGGATTCCGATGATGTTGATATTGAGGAGGAAGGACTTGATGATGATGAATTCTATGATGATGCACCGACCATTGAGACTGATTCTTCTGAGGATGAAAGTGAAGAAGAAACTGATAATGCATCTGATGCTCAGGCCCTTGAAACTGAAATTACTGAAACAAGAACTGAGAAAATTGCTAAATGGTGGCCTCATGGTAAGGCTGGAATTCAGATACCCGTCACCTGCAAATCATACAAGGTTAGTGGGGTGTATACGGGGTTGATAAAGAGCTGGAAGGTATCCAATGGTGTTTTCATGATCAAGAGACTTGATGGTGTCCAATATTTCAAAAGATCATTCACCAAGTTGAGCACTTTACCAAAAGGAGAAGTAAATCGTCTTGCACAACTCTCTTTGATAAATCCGTCCAAAGATGATCGTGCAAATTATATCCAAACCACTCTACAGCGAGAGATACGCACAAAGAGTTATAACTTCATCAAACCGACTTTGGGAATTAGGTATATCTATAAGAAAAGGATAGACCCGGTGACCAAACAGCCAATATGCAGAATGCGTTATCCTCCGGCTGATTGTTTGAAGAATATTCCTCTGGAAACAATTCCCCTGGACTTTCTGAGAAGATTTCATTACTGGGAACTGGATGTTCATACCGGTGAAGCGGTTTTGGTTTTTGTTCCTGATTCAGAGCAACCAGAGAGGAACTCGCTGTATGGTTTGAAGAAAGCTCAGTTTAGAGTGTTTGATCCTATGAGCTTAATAAACATGTCATCAAAGGACTTGAGAAAACTGTTTGACAATCCGATTCGCTTCAACGAGAAGAATGCTGTGAACAAGAAGATCGCACTTCAATTTCAGAGGATTGTTAATGTTTGTGTGACACATGGGATACACGCTGGCGGTGTATTCCCAGCAGGCTGGGTTTGAACAAAGATCTTGAAGACCAAGCTGAAGACACGGGGGAGTTTGTTGATACATATTAGAGTGTCTGTCAGTTGGTCAAGTCTGTACTGTGTCTGTATATGTAATAGACTTAGAAAATTACATTTCCTGTGTACTGCGACACAGTGCTTGTGTCGCACTAGTTGTAGTTGCGACACAGTGCTTGTGTCGCAATAGTGATCTCTGCGACACAAGGCTTGTGTCGCAGAACGGCCAGACAGTTTAGTATAAATACTTTTGTTAGAGAATTTTAGGGTAAGACATTTTCCCAATCATTTATTCTCTGTATTTGGCTGCTACACAAAGTTAAAGAAGAATATTTTGGGATTAGAGCTTATAAAGTTTTGTTTTGTTTTGATTTGCACTTAATACAAACTTTATATCTATTGTTGTGTCTTCATTAGCCATTTGATTTGAGTAAAGATCACCATTAAGGGATCCACAGTTGTCTAGCAATGGCATCCCACATCTCTTTAGCTGTTTTATAACTATCCACTTGAATGTAGATGTCATTCGTTAAACCTTGTAGGATGTAGGATTTCATGTCCTTATGAGCCTTCCATAAAGCTTTTTGAGATGGAGAACATTCACTGTATGTTAATGGTATTTGTTGAGCAACCCCAGTAGTGGTTCCCCAAGTATCTACCGGGGGATAGAAAGGTGTCACTCCTTCTTTCAGCGATTCCATCAACAACTCGCAATTCTCTTGTCGTTCGATGAAGTCGATAAACTTGTCTCTCCATTGAGAATAGTCACCTGTCTCCCGCATTTTTTTTTTAAATTGTCACTTGATGATATTTAGCGACAGTTGTTAGATTGTCGCAGTAAATTGTCGCACAAAGCAATTATCGCACAAACTGTCGCCTGTAAACACTGTTCTTCCTGTCTGATGAACACAAAATCAAGATCTTATCAAATAGTGAAATTGACTTCTGAATTTGATTTCCGGGATTGTTCCTAAACACTAATGAAACACTTTGATCGGTCGAATTGATCTTAATCGAGCTCAAACACTTTGAATGAAAACTTAACCGCCATTTTAGAACTTTTTGAACTTCGAATCAAAATTGAAAACAAGAATGATTTGACCGTGAATTCTTCAATCTATCTCTTGAATATTACTTCTGGAACCTTCGTTGATCCTTAACTTGATCAGAAACACACAATTTAATCGAAATTGATCCTAAACTGAAAATTTGACTTAAAATACCCATTTTGACTTTTCTCTTCAATTATAGCTTGAATCCTGCAATTGATCCGTGAAATCACTTCCACAACACTTAACCAATGCTCTGATACCAATTGTTGGATCGATTTCTGTGATTTGAACCTGAATGATATGTAATCCGAATGTATGTATACGTATATATATGTATGAATATGAACTCGTAATCAAATGCGTATTGCTATTTCTACTATGTTATAAGCTCACAATCACTCAAACATGAATACAATAACACACATACATTTTTCTCTGATTCAACAACTACTTAAAAATGATGGTCGCATTTCCACCACCTGCGACAATCATGATTATCACATTTTCACTTACTGCGACAATCTAGAATTGTCGCATGTTCAAATTTCTGCGACAGTCTAAAACTGTCGCATGACCATTTTTCTGCGACAGTTCGGATATTGTCACAGTCTTGAATTTATACAAGTGCAAATCCTATTTTATATCTAACAGTTCCTACTCCACCTCAGGCTGCTGCTACTCAAGAGCACAAGGTCGTTGATGAGATTCTTAGACAGCTAGAGTAACCCTAGGAGGGTCATCACATTGATCATCATATTGCTGAAGCTGTCGTGAGAGATGTTCTTCAGGGGGAGCCTAGTACTAATGTCTTGGATGAAGTGGATGCGTTTGTTACTGGTCCACATGCTGACATTCAGACTGATTTGGTACATATTGATCAGTACACTGCTGGTGCTGATGAAGAAATGAGATCTGTAGGTGATGTTGTGGGGAGTCTGGATCGAGATCCGAAAGAAACTGAGACTGATCAGGACAGCGGAGATCGTTCAACGCTGGCTTTTCATGGGTCACGCGTGATTCTAGATCCACGCCTCAGTGCGAAGAGCAAAGGTAAACGTAAGCTGACTGAAGATGCGGATTATGTTCTTCAAGATGAAGCTGATGATGATTCCGATAAAGATGACACCCCACTAGTTCGGGCGCCCAAAAGAAGACGTCCAACTGGGGTGGTCATTCGTGTGCATGTTGATGTTCCACCAACAACCACCACTACCTCTACACCACCGGTTACCACCGCAACACCAATACCAACACCCGTCTCAACACCAACACCAACACATCCACCAACACAACCACCGGTTACATCAGCCACCACTCCACCTCCCGCTCCCACTACACCGATAGTTTCCAACCCAGTTGCAAATCTTTCTTATCCGGATAAATTTACATATCTTGAGGGACGGATCATGAGCTTAATGGATATGGTCACGACCTTGACCAGTAGTTGTTGCGAGTCAAGAATTCTGTGTCAATAATTTGACGGCTCTCAACGTACACTTAGAAGAGCGCAGCGCCAAATTAGAAGAGATAGTTCGGGATAATGAGATCCTTCTCTACCGTTTGAAGCACCAGTCAGCTTAGGGGGAGATTGTAGGTCACACTAATGTACTGATCAGATTACAATTACACTTAATTGAGTGTGGAATCCTACAATCAAGTGAGTAAGCGGATAGAATTAAACACGCAATCTAAATAACTCGATTATATTGATAATCAAATGATACTGAATGATTACAGACGCTCTCTGATATATTTGATTACAATATGTACTGAGTTTCACATTTAAGCTTACATACAAATGAAAACATAATAGCCTATTTATAGACAACCCCGTGACACTACTGTTATGTGACTATAAGCTAAAGTCGCGCCTGCGACTTTAATGAAACAAAGTCACAGACAGTGTCGCATAGACACTAAACTTAATCTCTAAGACTTATCAAGATTCTGACATTCTAATCTTGCACCAACAAACTCCCCCTTGTCAGTAGCTTGATATGTTGTTGGTTTCGCTTCAGATCCATTTCCTTGGGAGATTGCTTCCAGCACAGATGCCGTTTCTGACACAGACTTTCACAACGTTCTGAAACTTCATAGCTTCACTTTCTTCATTTTTGTTGAACATGATGTGATTTTCTTTAAGCGCCAGCAAGTCTTGTCTTGATAAATTTATTAGACTGATTGGATCATAGACATATTCAACTTTATCCTTCTGTTCATCTTTGAAGACCTCTATCCATGCTTCTAGTTTAAATTTCAAGTTTTAATTCAAGCTCAGATTTGGTGAAGACAAAGAACAGTAGCCTCTGCGACTTTACCTCCGCGACTTTAACTATAAGGTCGCAATTCAGCTTCTGAGACTTTATTTCTACGATCTTATATTTCTGCGACTTTATTGTGCGACTTTACTCTTAAGTTCGCATAACAGTAAGTTCGCATTTCAACTTCTGAGACTTTATCTCTGAGTCCTGTGTGGAGATGGAATGGGTCATGGTTTGGGATCTGCTATGGTTGCCCTTACTTTGAACAAGCCCTACAATTTTTCTGGATATGTATTTGCTAACATGATCTCCAACATATCAAGTCGTACAAAGTTCTACATGTTTCCTAGATTTGTTCAGTTAATGTTGATACATATATGTGTGACAATCAGCTTGTTTAGAAATTAGCTTGTGCGACACTAATATGCGACTTTATGTTATTGTCGCAGACTTGCAAAATGCGACAGCAAGTATAAATACAACTGCAGCTGTTATTCTAAGTGTTTTTTTTTTGTGTGCTTTTGAACGAGTTTATTTTACACACAGAGTTGAGAGAGAGTTAAGAGCTAAATTGTAAAGTATTTATGTATTCATTTCATATATCAATACAAGAAATCATTTGTTTCAATCTCGTTTGTTCTTTCACATAAATCAATTAAACTCGGATTCCGCACGGTTTACTTCATGATTCGAATTAGATCCAGAGCATCCAGACTAATAAGTGGTATCAGAACCTATAGGTGATTCGAATTTGTGAATGAATCAAGCTTCAATTTGAAAGAAAAGTCAAAATGGGTATTTGAATGAAAATGGCGGTTGTGACAACCGTCAAAATCTCAAGTCATTAACGCACTTAAATTCCTAGTCTATCTAATTATGTTTACAGAACTCTTAAATCCTAGTGAAAAGTCTAGTTTACGACTCCTTAAGTACCGAAACCGTAAGTTACCGAAATCGCGTAACGTTTTAGGAGATTGCTTAGTGAACTTTAAGACCGTAAACCACATTAAATTAAGTTACAAAGTGCCAAAGAAAACAAATGAAACTTAATTTCATTCGTCAACACAAAATATTTATCGTATTGCAAAAACCGGAATTTAATCTGAAGTTCCGTAACTCGGTTAACGCAACCGGAAACCGCACGATTAACCCGCGAATACCAACTGTAAACAAATCAAATATATTATGATGAATATGAAAAACTTATGAAATAAAGTTTTACAACTCAAACTTTAACTCTCACAACATCACAATTAAAGCTCATAATATACACAAACTTGTACAAACTTAATTATATAAGTTGTAGGCTTTTATCTACACTTTATTTCTAAACATATAAAAAAAAATAAAGAAAATACACCCCACCCACCAAAAATCTGCAGCCCCACTCTCTTGACCAATTTTTAATCCTCCACTTAGCTCATTTGATTCCATGCAAAGACTTCTACACTTACACACACTTTCCTTCCATCATTTCCTCTCTTTTCTCTCAAGAAAAACACACACTAAACTCCTAAAACACACACTAAAGTCCAGAAAATCTCAGCCCACTTTCATCTCTAAATCACCATTTCAAAAGTGTTCTTGCACTAATACAAGATCTTTAAGGTATAACCACTCATCCTAGCTTCCATTTCCTTCTTTTATTATGTACATTTCATGCCTTTTTCATGGCTTAAATCCTCATACAAGGTTTGATGGTTTGATGGTTTGTAGGTTACACCTTATACATATTCATGTGTAAAATAAGGGTAACCTATGATCAAACAAAAAATCAAACCGAAAAAGTTGACTTTTTGATGTTATTGTATCTATTTTCATGTTCTTGCTAGTTTGAATGGATTAAATTGCTAAAATATGTTTATGTTTATGTAAAACACATGTTCATGCATAAAAGACAAGACCTCAATCATTGGATGAGGTCTAAAAATCGTTTGGTGGTGAAAACACACCAAAATGATCACTTTTGTCTTCTATGTAATCTGTCCAGATTTTGACCCTACTTTGATCGACCATAACTCAGTCAAAAATTGTCCAAAAATCTTAATTTTTCTTCTGGAATTTAACTTAATGTCTTACCTTTAAAACCCTACTGGTCTCACTCAAATCCATTGAGTATTCGACCTCCAAATGTTTCACACAAAACTAATGCGCAAACAGCTACCTTTCTGTGAGCAATCTTGTTGTGATACATATTCATGGGGGTTAAGGTGTTCAATAAATTCAAACAAAATTGTTTTTAGACTCCTAACAAGTGTATCTCGGTAGAATAAAAAGATAGTAATTTATCTTGTTGATCTCATATTTTTAGAAAATGCATGAACATCATGCATTGTTGTAATCTTGTAAATTACAAATACTTGTGTTGTGATGATTCAAAAATACATAAGTGCTAGATAAAACGTCTTAAAATTTTGGGGATTATTTGTCACAGTATCTAGATCATGAAAAGAATCTTGAAAATAAAAATGGGAATTTTTGGAAAAACATAAAGATAGCTAAGAAATCCTAACAAACCGTATTAGTCGAGAAACTAATTAGAAACCTTGTGTTCTTAGGACTTGGATAGGAGTCAAACCCAGTCGGCACGCGCATTACATCCATCCGTACGCTCACGTTCAATAGTGAGTACACAACCCCTCTTTTAACGCTTTACTTAAATGTTTTGGGGGTGAAAAGCATGCTTATATGATTTGAATACTATGTTTATGCTATACTTGATGCTATGCTTATGCTTTGCTCGTTTTACAAATGCTATGCTCGATTTACAAATGCTATACTATGCTATGCTTAATTTCAAAATAATGTCGTGAATGTTTTCCGTTTATACGAACGTGATTATATGCTTGTTTTTCTATCGTATCTAAAGTCCCCGGTATATCTACACGACCATTAACTCTATACGAGCCAAATGATGCATATGAATAGTACTATTTGGGAGCGAGACCACCTCCCCACTCATGCGGCCACGTGAGTGCATCCCATCATCCTAAATGCCAACGATAGGGCATCTCTCTTTTGGGGCAAAGGTTTATCGGTTGTAGGTTTGGTTGTGGACTCAAGCATAATAACTCATTGTGACTATAGACATTATAACGTGATAGCATAGAAATTTCATAAACGACTATAAATGTATGATGTTTTGACATTTGAAATGACATTTCTTTGAAACTATAAACTTACGACCCTAGCTTTACAATGACTTTGTCATTTGAAACGATATTTCTTTGAAACTATGAACTTACGACCCGAACTTTACAATGACTTGTCATCTGAAACAATATTTCTTTGAAACAATAAACTTACGACCCGAGCTTTACAATGACTGTGTCATTTGAAATGACATTTCTTTGAAACTATAAACCTTACGACCCGAACTTGACAATGACTTTGTCATTAGAAACCATATTTCTTTAAAACCATAAATTCTATAACCTGACTTTCATACTATAAATCGTTGTGGTTTCATAATAACGCCTTGTATTCTTATGAACCTCGACATAATAATCTGTTGAGATTATAAACATTTTGACAATGATTTGAAGATCCTTGGATATTATAAACGTAACTTGAACTTATTAAACACTACAACTTGAGTTTTATAAACGTAACTTGAACTTATTAAACACTACAACTTGAGTTTTATAAACGCGAATTGAACATTCCTTTGAAAATATGAGTGTGGCGTTATAAATGAATCACGACTTTTAATTGAGTTCCAAAGGGAATCGCTCCTAAACGAATCTCGTACTTAAATAAACCTCTTTTGCGAACAAAACATCGAATCACGAATGAATCTAACTATCAAACGAGTATCGCTCTTAAATGAGCCTTGTTTTAATGAATTACTTTCATAATTATCCGCGCAATAGCGCTTGACTATCCTACAAATTGATTTTCAGATGATTATCGTCTTTGTATGAGCCTCGGCACTAAACATACTACTTTTGCGAACTAATCACGTAGTAACGTGGAACTTTTAAACTAGACTTTGTAAACACTTGAAAAGGGTCTTTCATTACACAAAACTTGTGTACTCACCAACTATGTTTCATAGTTGACCTGTTTACTTTTACATGCTTTTCAGGAATTAGTCACCACTTGTTTATTGAAGCTAAACCCGTTATATGATCTATGCTGTTGTAGCGTTACATGATTTTCTCTTTTGGATGTAATCGCATGTTTAGATTATTTACTTTTGTGCTGTAAACGCTTGTAAGACTTTATGTAATGTATTAATTGTAGACCGTTGAACGGTGATCTTTTGTAATTTTCGATTGTGAAATCATTGTACTGTTACATCTCGTGTTTCTGCTTTAGCGGAGTGTGACAGAAAATGGTATCAGAGCCGAAGGTTATAGAAACACCGGTTCTCCTTAGGGAAAACCTAGAAACTATAACCACTAAGATTAGTACCCCTTTAAGTATGACTCGTTCAAGTGTTGCATCCTTCAAATTTAATTTAACATAGCCTGATCAACTATGTACAATTAAAGGAGAAACGATGCAAGATCGGAATTGGTTATAGGAATAGGGTATGCTTTAGAACTCACTTAAGCTAGTACGATTTCTTTAAGTGTGCTGAGTACCTTCATATGCTAGGAATTGATATACCTCTAGGAACTAAGTTCTCTTTTGGTAGTCTTATCACATCGCGTTTCTCATTCCACGCCACCGAATCGACCAACTGTTCTGGTTTCGTCACTAGTCGACTTAGGACTAACCCTCATAAACACCGAACTCGAGGAAGAGGAGCCCTCGATGGAAATCAAATCCACACGCGAAATGAGTAACGATACGTCACCTACGTCTGTTTTATCCCGATCACCTCTATTTGGTTTACACTAGAGAGTCACCGCACGTAAGACCGTCGCCATACCCGCTCGATTATCTTTGAGAGAGTTACGTCCAACGCCGTGAAAGCCCCGAGAATCGTTTCCGGAATCCCGAAATCACGAGACCCTAATATGACCTTCACGATAACACGTAGTATGGACGTTATAACCGCCGAGCTTCAGATTAAGCAGGCTAGAAGTGCCTATCAGATATAAACTCTGGCAGAAACAGCATATTTTGAGAGAGAAACAGACTCATCGCATGATCAACAATTTGGAGACCAATTTTAGACACAAAGTAAGTGGCGACACTTCAAGAGTATCATTCTACACCCGTGCTACCCAAACCAGTTCCCCGAATACTATGCATTAGGAATACAGTTAGAAAGAGAGTTTCGATACTGAGGAGAGTGACAATGGCAGTACCGCATCAGAGTCGGATGAGATGCCACGTACATCAGCAGCTGATGTATGATCAGGGCATGAGAGGCAGCAAGTGCAGTGAGAAACACTGCTAGGAAGATGATGCTCTTATCTTTGTTAGTGGAAGGACTTGTGTTGCTCATATTGGTATTGTTTATCTTGAGTGCTATGTTCCGGGGATAGTGATAATCGAAGTGCTTAGTGGCAAAAACTTAGATTGTTAAATGTGACAACCGTCAAAAATCTCAGGTCAGGTCATTAACGCACTTAAATTGCTAGTCTATCTAATTACGTTTACAGCACTCTAAAATCCTAGTGAAAAGTCTAGGTTATGACTCCTTAAGTACCGAAATCGTAAGTTACCGAAATCGCGTAACATTCTAGGAGATTGCTTAGCGAACTTTAAGACTGTGAGGAACATAAAATTAGGTTACAAAGTGCCAAAGAAAACAAGTGAAATTAAATTTCATAAGTCATCACAAAATAGTTATCATATCGCAAAAATCGGAATTTAACCGGAAATTTCGTAACTCAGTGAACGCAACCGAAAATCAGTTAATTGACTCGCGAATGTCAATCGTGATAGAATCAAATACGTTTTGATGAATGTTATAAACTTATAAGATATAGTTTCATGACTCAAACTTTAATCACAAAGACATCACAAAAATCGGAATTAACCGAAATTCCGTAACTCGGCAAACGCGACCCGAATCGAATAAACGAAACTCGAATCCGACAAACTAATACTTAAATATCCATTATAAACAATCTAAAATACAATTTGAAGTATTTTATAAATTTAGAACATCAATTTTTACAACCCTAATATTAAGCATAAAAACAACACAATTTAAAGCCTTTAAATGTACAAGACTTGTGCAATTTTAATACAAATAAATACTATAACTAATATACATTTTATTTTGACAAAAAAATAAGTTAAAAACCTCATTTTAATGACCCAAAACCGGACCCCCCTTCCCCTCTCTTTTTTTTTCCACTCAACCTCTCCACTAACCACTTATATTCCATGCAAAAGTCTTCTACCACTTACACACTCTTCCTCTCATCATTTCTCTCATTTTCTCTCAAGAAAACACACACAAAACCTCTCTTTTCACACACTAAACTCCATAGAATATCCATCCTTAAATCATATATTTGAAGGTGTTCATACACCTAAACCAACTTTCTAAGGTATGAACACCATCTCTAGCTTCCATTCTTGCAATTTCCTACTTTGATTCTTGTAAAAACATGGATTTTATGCCTTTTTCATGGCTAAAATTCTCATACAAGGATTGATGGTTTGTAGGTTCCCTTACACTTGTTTAAGTGTTAAAACAAAAGGGCAACCCATGATCAAACCGAAATCAAACCGAAAAAGTCGACTTTTTGATGTTATAGAGTTTATTTACATGTTCTTGCTAGAATAAATGGTTAAAATGTTAAAATATGTTTATGTTTCTGTAAAACACATGTACATGCATAAAAGACAAGGCTTCAATCATTGGATGAGGTCTAAAAATCGTTGGTAGTGAAAAACACACCAAAATGATCACCATTGTCTTATATGTAATCTGTCTAGATTTTGACCTCACTTGAAACGACCATAACTCAGTGAAAAATGGTCCAAAAATCTTGATTTTTCTTCTAGAATTTAGCTTAATGTCTTACCTTTAAAACCCCACTGGTCTCACTCAAATCCATTGAGTATTCGACCTCCAAATGTATCACACAAAACTGATGCGCAAATAGTAACTTTTCTGTGAGCACCTTGTTGTGATACTTGTTCATGGGTCTTAAGGTGTTCAATAAATTCAAAAAAAAATGTTTTTAGACTCCTAACAAGTTTATCTTAGTAGAATAAAAAGATGGTAATTTATCTTGTTGACCTTATATTTTTAGAAAATGCATGAACATCATGCATTGTTGTAAGCTTGTAAATCTCAAATACTTGTGTTGTGATGATTCAAAAATACATAATTGCTAGAGAAAACGTGTTAAAATTTTGGGTATTATTTTTTCCAGTAACTAGACCATGAAAAGATTCTTGAAAATAAAAATTGGAATTTTTTGAAAAAAATAAGTATTTTTCATAAATTAATGCAAATAAAGCCTATAAAAGGTGCAATATTCATGAAAAATACTTTTGGACACCAAATAATTATGGGAAAATTCCATTGTCATTTTCCTCAGGAAATGACATTATACTCAAAATTTCACACTCTTTGGAGGTGTTTTGATATGTTTTCCGATTTACGTCTCGTTAAAACGCATAATGTTGGGAACCTAAGTTCCATTGATCAAAACGACTTGGAAATTTTACACAAACCTAAAACTGGGTAGAAAATGATCTGGTAAAATTTCCAGAATTTTTCCTGAATAATTACTATTTTTCCCATAATTATCCCACTTATTAGACATAAAATGATTATAAATAATCCATACGTCTAAAAATCCCCAAATTTTCACAGAAAATGTTTGAACTATATTTCATGTTTCATACCAAGTTTGGTAATTTTTAGATGTTGTATACATATATTTCCTTTATTTTGTTCACAACTCGAACAATTACCGGCAATGTAATTTAAATGGAAATTCAAACTTTTACGGCACTTTGTAATTTAATTAGCTAGCTAAGCAATCCTAACAAACCGTATTAGTCGAGAAACTAATTAGAAACCTTGTGTTCTTAGGACTTGGATAGGAGTCAAACCCAGTCGGCACGCGCATTACATCCATCCTTCCGCTCACGCTCAATAGTGAGTTTACACAGCCCCTCTTTTTAACGTATTACTTAAATTTTTGGGGTGAAAAGCATGCTATATGATCTAACTACTATATTTGGATTACAAATACTATTCTTATGCTATACTTGATTTACGAATGATATGCTTATACTATGCTCGTTTTACAAATGCTATCCTTGATTTACAAATGCTATGCTATGCTATATGCTACGCTTACTTTCGAATACTTCACATGGTTAAAATGTCGTATTGATTACAAATAATGTCGTGAATGTTTTCCGTTTATACGAACATGATTATATGCTTGTTTTCTATCGTATCTAAAGTCCCCGGTATATCTACACGACCATTAACTCTATACGAGCCAAATGATGCATATGAATAGTACTATTTGGAAGCGAGACCACCTCCCCACTCACGCGGCCACGTGAGTGCATCCCATCATCCTAAATGCCAACGATAGGGCATCTCTCTTTTGGGGCAAAGGTTTATCGGTTGTAGGTTTGGTTGTGGACTCAAGCATAATAACTCATTGTGACTATAGACATTATAACGTGATAGCATAGAAATTTCATAAACGAATATAAACGTATGACGTTTTGACATTTGAAATGACATTTCTTTGAAACTATGAACTTACGACCCGAGCTTTACAATGACTTTGTCATCTGAAACAATATTTCTTTGAAACCATAAACTTACGACCCGAGCTTTACAATGACTTTGTCGTTTGAAACGACATTTCTTTGAAACAATAAACTTACGACCCGAGCTTTACAATGACTGTGTCATTTGAAATGACATTTCTTTGAAACTATAAACCTTACGACCCGAACTTGACAATGACTTTGTCATTAGAAACCATATTTCTTTAATTCCATAAATTCTATAACCTAAGTTTTATACTACAAATCGTTGTGGTTTTGGACAATGATAAACGTGGTTTTATAATAACGCCTCGTATTCTTATGAACCTCGACATAATAATCTGTTGAGATTATAAACATTTTGTCATTGATTTGATGATCCTTGGATATTATAAACGTAACTTGAACTTATTAAACACTACAACTTGAGTTTTATAAACGCGAATTGAACATTCCTTTGAAAATATGAGTGTGGCGTTATAAATGAATCACGACTTTTAATTGAGTTCCAAAGGGAATCGCTCCTAAATGAATCTCGTACTTAAATAAACCTCTTTTGCGAACAAAACATCGAATCACGAATGAATCTATCTATCAAACGAGTATCGCTCTTAAATGAGCCTTGTTTTAATGAATTACTTTCATAATTATCCGCGCAATAGCGCTTGACTATCCTACAAATTGATTTTCAGATGATTATCGTCTTTGTATGAGCCTCGGCACTAAACAGGCTACTTTTGCGAACTAATCACGTAGTAACGTGGAACTTTTAAACTAGACTTTGTAAACACTTGAAAAGGGTCTTTTATTACACAAAACTTGTGTACTCACCAACTATGTTTCATAGTTGACCTGTTTACTTTTACATGCTTTTCAGGAATTAGTCACCACTTGTTTATTGAAGCTAAACCCGTTATATGATCTATGCTGCTGTAGCGTTACAGGATTTTCTCTTTTGGATGTAATCGCATGTTTAGATTATTTACTTTTGTGCTGTAAACGTTTGTAAGAGTTTATGTAATGTATTAATTGTAGACCGTTGAACGGTGATCTTTTGTAATTTTCGATTGTGAAATCATTGTACTGTTACATCTCGTGTTTCCGCTTTAGCGAGGTGTGACAGCTTTTACACGAGTTCACTTTTACACAGATAGTAGAGAGAGAGTTGAGAGCTTATTTGTAAAGTATTTATGTATTCATTTCATATATATCAATACAAGAAATCATTTGACTCCATCTCGTTTGTTCATCACACAAATCAATTAAACTCGGATTCCGCACTGTTTAATTGACGATTCGAATCAGATCCAGAGCACACGGACTAACACAAGCGTTGAAATGCATGATTTGAAAGTTAAAGTTTGAAATCAACAAATTGAAATCAACAGTTACAAGATTGAAATCAATTTACTTCGCAAAGAAAAGGCTCAAGCTCAAAGTGAAGTTTTAACCAATCAACGCAAGCTTTCAAATTTTGAAGCATCTTCCTTGAGATTAGATCAACTGATTCGTTCTCAGAAAAAGGATACGAAATCCAAAGTTGGTATCGGATATACACCAATACCGATAAAGGATGAGTTTGTTGAAATTGTTCATGAAGTCAAAGAATGTGATGTGCCAACACAACAGATTAACAAATCTGATGTCAAGCCTGAAAATCACATCATCACTAATGAGTATATTGTGGCTTCTAAACAAGGGAAATCTAAACGCGATGCAAGAAGTGATAAGTTGAAGAAATGTCCAGACAAAGAGATACATGAGAAGCTGATAAAGAATGAAGAAGAGATTAAAGCTTTTCAACTTCAAATACTTAACATGGAAAGTGAACGTGAAGAAATGCGTTCAAAAATTGTTGGACTTGAAAAGCGGATTTTAGAACTCTCTCACTCAACTGAACAAGAAGTCAAGATGACTAAGAAGATTTACTCGACTAAATCTTCCAAACCATATTCAAAAATGGTTTGTGCGAAAAAGATTTCACAGTTTACTAACTAAAGAATAAAAAGTATTCTGAGAAATCACAATCAACTAGAATATTCAATCATCAAAAGGTTGATTGTTGTGATTCCGTATCGGTTTCAAGATCTCCAAAGTCAACAAAAGGTTGGAAACCGAAACAATCGGAATCTGGTGAAACAAGATCTTTCGTATATTCAAGACAACAAATGTTTGCTCTTGCACCACCACGTCATATGGTGGTGAAATTACAAAAAGATTTTGTTCCTTTCTCCTCAAAAATAATTCTACCAACATCGGTTCCATGAAAAGTATTTAGATATGAAACATCGCATTTCAATTTCAGATGGAACTCAATGTCTTTGGATTATATTGATACAACTTACAAATGGTTTTCGAAAAAGGAGAGTCCCATTGGCATCATGCTCAAATGGTTCCTAAAGTTGTTGCTTGAATTAAAGGATCAAGGGGAGAAAAGGTAGAAGAAAAGAAAAAGAAGAATTCTGCTGTTCAGGGGGAGTAATTATGAAATTTGGTGAACAGGCAGATTTTTATTTTTTGAAGGGTCGCAACTTTCAAAAGAAAAAGTTGCTGGTACTTGTGATAAAGAAATGGAAGACAACTCTCTCTCTCATTAAGGTTCAAGATTACTAAGGATGAAGATTACACTAAGATTACTCTCATCAAGCTAAGGATGAAGATTACTCAAGACTAAAAGATTTCTACAAGCTGTTGTCAAGGGGGAGTTTGTTGATACATATATGTGTGACAATCAGCTTGTTTAGAAATTAGCTTGTGCGACACTAATATGCGACTTTATGTTAAAGTCGCAAACTTGCAAAATGCGACTTTAACTTAAAGTCGTAGTTAAAGTTAGAGGTGTGTGCAAGTATAAATACAGCAGCAGCTGTTATTCTAAGTGTTTTTTTTTTGTTTTTTTTGTTTTTTTTAAAAAAAACTATTTAGCAGTATAATAATAAAAATGATCTAAGTCAGTAAGAAAATGTGGAGATTTTGTTTGTAAATATCTGGGAAATGATAGTACATCAGGGAGATGTGAATAAAAATTGAAAATCCTAAGTAATTTGTTTGATATATCAGTAGGCTCGTGTAAATAATTTTGATTATTATGTTTTGATTTTTAAAATTATAAACATCTGGGTCTACATTTTGAAAATTGTGACTGGATTATTTTTCAAATTAGAAAGTAAATTATATTCTTAACATTCACACACCAATCTCCAGTGATCATACAAAAGAGATATATATGTATATAAATATTTGAACAAAAAGAGCCAATGGGGCCACATAAGGATGATACTTTGAGAGGCACAGTGTGTAACTAGGGCATGTAAGACCGTCGTTGCATGTAAGTCCTAAACAGTTACATACGTACTTGATTTAGGATATAAGTCCGTTGTTGCAATCCTTAATCAAGTGTGCTAAAAATCTTTAAAGTCAAAAGATACGAAAAATCGTACACATTAGTATTATCTTATTTTGCTCTTTTGGTGAAATGTCTAAATGTACAGTATTTAGTTGCCGGCTTGTGAGTCCGTATGTGCATGTAAGTCCAAACAACTATATACGTAATTCACTTGAATGTGCTCAGACATGATCTACTGCTAGTTATGTTCAAAAATAGATATATATGATAGGACAAAATATCTCAAAATGTGTGATCATTGGTTAATGGTTAAATCAAGTTGTGATGTTACGTATATAATTTTCAAAGAATTTTTGAAAAATATGATGGTTTTATTTTTTAAAATGCAAAGATCAAGTTTGTTATCATTTAAACGTCAGAAAATTTGCTGTATAAATGTTTACATTGAGCTTATAAATTAAATACTGATAAATCAAGCTTATAACTTTTGATGTTCTTAATAAAATCACGTTTCATACTGATATGATCCCGAATCAAATTAAGATCTCCTTCACAAAAAGATGTGTAGCTTTTATTCTTTAAATTTGAATTTTATATTATGTATTATTTTTGATCAAAAGTCGTTTAGATCCTGATTAAGTAATGCATCCTAAAACAAAAAGTTCAAAGTAAAAAATCACAAGTTGGAGTCTGCGAACTTGTTTGTGCGAACTTATCTGTAAGGTCGCCTATGCGACTTTATGGTAAGGTCGCATAACCTGATTAGTATAAATACTTAAACTTGTGCGACTTTACCTGCGACCTTATTCCAGCGATTTATGTGACTTTACTGAAAATTTCAAAATTCTTGAGTTTGAACCGCTGGAATCCATTGAAATCAGTTGCTATTCATTCATTGTTATCAAATGCATCTAAGGTATAAATTTTAATCATTGTTTCAGTTTATTTTATGATTAATTGTTCAAAATCATTCGGTTTTAGGGTTTTTAACAATGACGTCATGTAGATGAATGAAATACACGGTTAGAATGCATATATCTTGTACATTTGATTGATAGCGGCCTGATTATTGTGTTTAGTTGGAAATTGTATGTTTAAATAAGGTTTCGTACTTAGATTTGAAAACTAATTGTTCGTCTCTGCGACTTTAGTTATGCGACTATAGTATGCGACTTTATTTCTGCGACCTTATTGTTGTTCAAAACACGCGACTTTAACATGCGACTATATTATGCGACTATATTCTGAGAACTTATGTCTGCGATCTTATCATGCGACTATAGTCCAAGATCTTGTTATGCGACTTTGATCAGAGACTTTATTATGTGACTTTGTTCTTGGATGTGTTATGCGACTTTAGCCTAAGACTTTAATGTGCGAACTTATTATGAGACTTTAGTTAGAGACTTTATTTTGAGACTTTAATTAGAGATTTCATACTGAGACTTTAACCAGGCGACTTTATCTTGATTCTGAGTGTTTTAACTTGTCAAATTAATATATCTATCGTGCAACATTGCTATATTCTTTATAGATTATAGATGGCTGATCCAAAGATGTTTGAAGGGAGGCACAACACAACAGCTATTATTGATACTTCTTTGGCTACTGCACAACCATATCTGGAGTTGCTGCATTTTCTTCAATGTTCCAGAATTCACTATGCATTAACTGCTTCTACAACATTATATGCTCCTCACATTACAGACTTTTGGACTAATGCAACACATGATACTGTTGATGGTGTGCAAAGACTGATTACTACTGTTCTTGATCAACAAGTCATAATTATAGAGGATACAGTGCGTACAGTTCTTCAGTTTGGGAATGATGCTGATTCAAGAATACTTTTCCCAGCCACCTTAGTTTCTGGATTCTTTCAACGAATCGGGTATCCTGAGATTTCTCCAGATCAATATCGAAAGCAAAAGCTGAGTCCTGTATGGAGATTGTTCATGCACTTTCTGATAGTGTGCTTATCATGACGTAAAGGAGGATTAGACGGAATGGGTCATAGTTTGGGCTCTGCAATGGTTGCTCTCACTTTGAATAAACCTTATAATTTTTCCAGATACGTGTTTGCAAATATGATATCAAACATCTCGAGTCACACCAAGTTTTTCATGTTTCCAAGATTTGTTCAGCTGATTTTAAATCATCTTCTTCCAAATCTACCTAATAAAGGGATGTATGTACTAAGACTGGTCCCCATGACCAAGAGAACATATGTTGATTGTCAGAATTTTGGTCGAAACCCAACTCCTTCACTGATTCCAGTGTTTGGACATATCATTGATGAAAATTATCAAGCGCCAATGAATGATAACTGGCTAGATGATCCTACTGATCAAGCGCAAGAGGGAGAAGAACATCTGTTTGAAGCTCCTATTGAAAATGATCCGAATATGAATGTTGAGGATGAAGCCATAAATGATGACTTCGCTGAAGATATTCAGGCAAATGAGCCTTTGGAAGTGGGTACTAATGCACCACTGACGGAAGAAGTTAATGTTTCAAGTGATGATTCTAGTGAATCAAGTGATAGTTCAAGTGAATCGAGTGATGATTCTGAAGAAGCTGAAAATAGAAGGAAGCTTGAACATGATAGAGATATTTACAAAAGGGCAGTGCTGAACGTTTAGCTCAACTTCAACATGCTCGTCAGGAAAAGAGAGCACTTGTTGCCGAAGCTGCTGATGCTGATTATGTTCCTGAAGAACGACCTCGTGCAAGGCAAAGGAGACAAGCTCAAACCTCATCTACTCCAGTGCAACTCAATCTTCTCAAACGCCTGCATCTCAATCACTTCCAACTCCACAAGTACCAAGTTCAACATCTTCTGCTCCAGTACTCATGACTCAATTACTAACGATCATGGAAGAATTGGAATCTTCTTTTCTTGATCAATCAAAGTTGATTGAAAAGCAACAAGCTTAAATTGACTCTCATGCCAAATTATTTGAAACTCAACAAGCACAGATTGATGCTCAATCTACAAGGATTCAAGAGTTAGAGAAAGAGCTCGAACAACATAAAAATTCTGTTGTTCAGGGGGAGAATGTCGAAGAAGAAGAAGATAAAGAAGAAGAAGAGAAAGAAAAAGAAGATAAAGATGATGAAAAAGATGATTCTTCTGACTCTGATGATGATGATAATAATGATGATGGTGGAGAGAAACCACATCCGGAAAATATAGAATCTGAAGCCGGAAATGAACAACCAGAATTTTCGAGTGAACAACAACAACCAGAGCCAACAAGTGAGAATAATTTACATATGGTTGTTTATACTGGACCGAGCGTAGAAGTTTGAATACGGAAGAAGGATTTCTGAATATTGAACCGTTATAGGTGTCATTTAACTTTGAAGAAAATCTGATTCCTATGTTGGAGTTCTTGGAAAGGGAAGCTGTAGGGACAAATCAAGATGATTCAGAGGAAATGAATTCAGAAGATTTATTTGATAATCTCTTCGAGATTCCTAGTGATAATGAGAATGTTGAATATGAAGTTGTTGATAATGAAGATGAACTGTGTGATGATTTTGTGTTTGAGAAAAATGATCAAGGAGATGATGATGACAGTGAGGAACTAATACTGAAATTCCTTAATGTTCAAGTTCTACTAAGCATTCGGAATGGTTTAGAGTACCATCACATGCACCAATGATAAAGAAGAAACTCTACAAAGTAAATGGTGAATGCGGTGGTCAGATGATAAGCTGGAAATATGATGAGGAACTGAATTTGATTATTGTAAAGAGAACTGGTGGACTGCAGTATTTCAAGCGAAGCTTTAAAGACCTTAGTACTCTTCCTAAGTGTGAAATTTCTAAGTTAGCTCAGCTAAATATCATCAATCGCACAGGATCAAGTATGGGAAGGTATATTGAGAGTAATGTACAAAAGGAGGTGAGATATGGATTCAACTTGATGAAACCAACGCTTGGAAAACAAAAGATTTACAAGAAAAAGATCAGTGGTTTTACAAAAAAGTCGTGGGTTAGAATAGTATATCCTCCTGTCAAGGTGCTTAAGAAGATCCCGTTGGAAAGATTACGAATTGGTTTTGCTACAAATTTAAAGTGGTGGTAAAATGGTACAACTGGAGAAGCGTGCATAGAGATCTTCAATGATGATCAAAAGGATAAAGTTGAATCTGTTTATGTCTATGATCCAATCAGTTTAATAAATCTATCAAGACAAGACTTGCTGGAACTTAAAGAAAATCATATTCTATTCAACAAAAATGAAGAAGGTCTTCCAATGAAGTTTCAGAATGTTGTGAAAGCGTGTGTCAGAAATGGCATCTGTGCTGGAAGCAATCTCCCTAGCAAATGGATCTGAAGCAAGATCAATAACATATCAAGCTACTGACAAGGGGGAGTTTGTTGGTGCAAGATTAGAGTGTCAGAATCTTGACAAGTCTTAGAAGTTAAGTTTAGTGTCTATGCGACACTATCTGCGACTTTATCAATAAAGTCGCAGGTGCGACTTTAGCTTAAGGTCGCATAACAGTAGTGTCGCAAGTCTGTCTGTAAATAGGTTGTTATGATTTTATTTGTACGTAAGCTTAAACGTGAAACTCGGAGCGTATTGTAATCAGATATATCAGTGAGTGTCTGTAATCATTCAATATCATTTGATTATCAATATAATCGGGTTATTTAGATTGCGTGTTCTATTATATCCGTTTACTCAATTGATTGTAGGATTCCGCACTCAATCAATTGTAATTGTAATCTGATCAGTATGTATATGTGACCTACAGAGACTTTACTCTGCGAACTTAGTATGCGACTTTAGTTAGAGACTTTAATTTGAGACTTTATTCTAAGACTTTAAGTGGCAATGATATTTTGATTCTGAGTCTTTTAATTGTTAAACTTAACATATCTATCGTGCAAAATTGCTATATTTTTTATAGATTACATAATGGTTGATCCAAAGATGTTCGAAGGAAGGCACAACACCACGGCTCTAATTGATACTTCATTAGACAGTGCACAACCTTACTTGGAGTTACTGCTCTAATTGATTACATAATGGTTGATCCAAAGATGTTCGATCAAGAATTCATTATGCACTCACTGCTTCTACAACAGTATATGCACCCCATATTATAGACTTTTGGACCAATGCAACGCACGATACAGTTGACGGAGTACAGAGACTAGTTACCACTGTCCTTAATCAGCAAGTTATCATTACTGAGGACACTGTGCGTATAGTATTGCAGTTTGGGAATGATGCTGATCATAGAATACTTTTCCCTGCAACTTTAGTATCTGGATTCTTTCAGCGAATTGGCTATCTTGAAATTTCACCAGATCAGTACAGGAAGCAGAAATTAAGCCCTGTGTGGAGATTGTTTATGCACTTTCTAATTATTTGCTTATCCGGACGCTAGGGAGGATTAGATGGTATGGGTCATAGTTTGGGATCAGCTATGGTTGCCCTTACTTTGAACAAGCCCTACAATTTTTCTGGATATGTATTTGCCAATATGATCTCCAACATATCAAGTTGCACAAAGTTCTACATGTTTCCTAGATTTGTTCAGTTGATTCTTAATCATTTACATCCAAATCTACCTAATCAAGGGATGTACAATCTAAGACTGGTTCCCATGACAAAGAGAGTATATGTTGACTGTCAACACTATGGTAAAAATCCAACTCCAGCACTGATTCCAGTGTTTGGACATATCATAATGAGAACTATCAAGAGCCCTTGAATGATAATTGGTTAGATGATCAAGTTGATCAAGAGCAAGAAGGTGATGAGCAATTATTTGAAGCTCCGATTGAAAATGAGCTGTATAAGGATGATGAAGCAGTCAATGAAGACTTGGCTGAAAATATTCAAGCTAATGAGCCTGAAGAAGTGGAAACTAGTGCACCACAAAGGGAAGAGGTTCATGTTTCAAGTGACAGTTCAAGTGAATCGAGTGATGATTCTGAAGAAGCTGAATATAGACGAAAGCTCGAACATGATAGAGACATTCAAAGGGAACGATTACAGAAAGGCAGTGCTGAACGTTTAGCTCAACTTCAACGTTCTCGTCAGGAAAAGAGAGCACTTGTTGCTGAAGCTGCTGATGCTGATTATGTTCCTGAAGAACGACCTCGTTTATGGCAAAGGAGACAAGCTCAAACCTCAACTACTCAAGTGCAAATCAATCAACCAATTCAATCTTCTCAAACGCCTACATCTCAATCAATTCCAACTCAACAAGATTCAACTTCTGCACCTGTATTAATGACACAGTTGCTGACAATCATGGAAGAATTAAAATCATCATTTTTAGAACAATCAAAATTAATTGAAAACAACAAGCTCAACTAGATTCTCATGCTAAATTGTTTGAAACTCAACAAGCTGTGATTGATGCTCGATCTGAAAGGATTGTAGAATTAGAGAAAGAGCGTGAACAACATCGAAATTATGTTGTTCAGGGGGAGAATCAGACAAATGAAGAAGAAGAAGAAGAAGAAGAAGAAGATAAAGATAAAGATAAAGATGAAGATGAGGATAAAGATGATTCTTATGATTCTGATGATGATTCCTCGGTTGATGACGATTCTGATAATAATGATGGTGGAGCGCAACCAAAAACTGAAATTAAGAATCTGAAGCTGCAAATGAACAAACAGAATTTGCGAAAGAGCAACAACAACCAACGCCAACAAATGAAAATAATTTACAAATGGTTGTGTATTCTGGGCAAAGTGATAGAAGTTTGAATGAGGATGAAGAGTTTCTAAATGTTGAACCGTTATCGGTGTCATTTAATTTTGAAGAAAATCTGATTCCTATGATAGAGTATTTGGAAAGGGAAGCTGCTAGGATCAATCAAGACGATTCAGAAGAAACAGTTTCAGAAGAGCTACCTTTTGAGATTCCAAGTGATAACGAGAATACTGAATATGAAAATGTTGAGAATGAAGATGAATTGTGTGATGATTTTGTCTTTGAAAGAAATGATCAAGCTGATGAAGATAGTGATGATAGTGAGGAGATGGATGAAGAAATAGAAGCTGAGGCAAATCCTGAAATTCCAGAATGTTCAAGTTTTAAACATTCAGAATGGTTCAGAGCACTTACACAAGCACCGATGGTTAAAAAGAAGCTTTACAAAGTAAATGGTGAATGTAGTGGTCAAATAATAAGCTGGAAATATGATGAAGACTTGAATATGATTGTGGTGAAAAGAACTGGAGGATTACAGTACTTTAAGCGAAGCTTTAAGGATCTTAGTACTCTTCCTAAGTGTGAAATATCTAAGTTAGCTCAGCTAAATATTATAAATCACTCAGGGTCGAGCATGGGAAGATACATTGAAAGCAACGTTCAGAAGGAAGTGAGATATGGGTTTAATCTGATGAAGCCTACTCTTGGAAAACGGAAGATATATAAAAAGAAGATTAGTGCTTTTACAAATAAACCGTGGGTACGAATTGTTTATCCTCCAGTCAAAGTGTTAAAGAAAATTCCATTGGAAAAGCTACCAATAAATTTTGCTGAAAAACTAAAGTGGTGGTACTACAACGAAACTACTGGCAAAGCGTGCATTGAAATATTCAAGGATGAACAGAAAGAAAAAGTTGAACAAGTCTATGTTTACGATCCGACCAGTTTGATTAATCTATCAAAACAAGACTTATTGGTGCTTAAAGATAATCACATCATGTTCAACAAAAATGAAGAAAAAGAAGCCTTAAAGTTTCAGAATGTGGTGAAAGTATGCATTCGAAATGGTATTTGTGCTGGAAGCAACCTCGCAAGCAAGTGGATCTGAAGCTCGAACAAGTTTATATCAAGCTACTGACAAGGGGGAGTTTGTTGATGCAGATAGAGTGTCAGCATCTTGATTAAAAGACTTAGAAGTCAAGTTTAGTGTTTATGCAACTTTAACATGCGAACTTAATGTAGTGTCGCATATGCGCCTTTAAGATAAAGTCGCAGGCTAGTATAGTCGCGTACTATTTCTATAAATAGGCTGTTTTGTTCTTCATTTGTAACTAACTGAATACTTAGATTTCAGAGAGAATTATTGTATATTGCATTGTAATCGTTTCTAAGCTGTTGCAATCACTTGATAATAAATATAAATCAGTTATTTACTTCTCGCGTTCAATTTCGTTCGGTTAAACACATAATCACAGGATTCCGCACTTGATTATCGTGATATTGTAATCTGATCAGTAAGACATGGCGACCTACACCAACAAAGTTTACATGCCCCCTTTCTTTTCTAGAAATCGACCATGATCTGTCTTTCCCCTGTCATGTGCCTGGAGCAACCGCTGTCTACGTACCACTAGTTAATGGCATGTCTAGTCAACTCCTGCACTCAAGAAATAAACATTATTATCAAGGGGGACCCAAGCCACAACGGTCTTGGGTTGACCATTCTCCACAAATGTGAACTCTTTCAAGTACCCATCTCTCTTATCTTGAGACTTGAATACGGAAGAAGTCACATGTGATGGTGAGTGGTGGGTCTTTCCCCTAGGCCTTCTCTCAAGAGACTTGTGAAACAGTCTCTGATTGACTGACCTTGGGTTAGATATAGATCTAACCTCAGTTGGATAAGTGTAATTTGAATTGTGATGATTCCTATTAATATTATCCTGATTAGAACTACTTCTTTTGGGGGTGTGAAAACGTTGTGGAGTCTTCGACCTGATGGATTTTCCAGTGGAGCTTCCTATGACATGAGTAGTGTTCCTTGGACTATCATCCATCAAAAACTTCACTGGTTGGAAACGAGGTTGAGATATTTGAAATTTAGGCGTTTGTTTATGATCTACCTCATTTCTAACCACGTTTTCAGCAGTTTCCTTAATTTTAAGTTCATTACGGAAAACGCTTGCCATTTTCTGATTTACACTAATTATCTCAGGCGTTTTAAGTATTTTAGCCCGAGAACTACTAGCTTTAATAGGTGGTGATTGGTCTTTCTTAACCTGTGTTGTTTTGACTCCTGTACTTTTGTTTGGACAAACACTTGCCACGTGTCCCTTTTGATGACACACGAAGCATGAACGTTTTACCAAAGCCTTTTTAGGAGCCATGTATTGGTTTGGTTTTCCAAATGACTAGAAGTAAGAGAAGAGACATGTTCTATTTGTTTACCCTAATCAATTTTATCAATTTCAATTTTTGGATCAACAAATTTAACAATTGCTTTAGACTCCTCTTTTTCTGAGTTTACTTCCATTACATCTTGACTCTCAAAAGATACTTTCTTTTTCAAATTTGGTTTAGGAGTTATGGAAGGCTCAGTTAGTATTGACTCTTTTTCTATGTTAATAGTCTCAGCTTTCTCTGACTTAGTCGACTCAGTACTATTTACCAAGTCAGGAACTGCTGAGGAAATGTTAGAATCGACATTCTTTGACAGCTCATGTTCAGTTTAAATGGTGGTACGTTGACAACAAGACAGCAGAAGCTGTGATAGAAGATGTTGACGGGAATGAGCTGTTAAGGGTGTATAACAGTTTACATCTGGTAAACTTGTCAAAAGATGATCTGATGAAGCTACATGTCAACAAGATTCTCTACAGAGGTAGTTGGAGACACGAAGGCCGAAGATATCAGAAGGTGGTTAAAGTTTGTGTAGAAAGAGGATTGTGGGCAGGAAGTCAACTGAGCTGAATGAAGAATCAAGATCAAGACTCAAGAAACTAGAACTATTGTCAAGGGGGAGTCTGTTGGTATTTTGTGACAACAACTTTCTAGTTTGTAATAGTTAGTTTTGATAAGTCTTTTTAAAATGTTTACTTTTATATGTTTTGTATGTAAGTTCGTACGAACTTAGGTGTAGACAGTCAAGTTCGTAGGGTCCAAGCCCATACGAACTTAGGTCCTTTATATAGATTACTTCACATGTTCGAAGATCAGTTGTTTTTGTGTTTTGTAAGTCATAATAGAAGCAAGTTCGAATAACTTGTTAGGGTTTTGTCTTACGTTGAATGTAATTGATACTTACGTTCAATAAAAGTGTTCTTCAATACCATATTCGTGTTACTCGTTGATTATTGTTACGTGTGTTTAAGGATTCCGCACTTTACATACGTGATACCTCGTGGATCCAGGTTTAGGGAACCTACAAAAACCCATTCACCATGAACAATCAACATATCATCGAAACTGTAAATCTTTGAACTAATGAAAACCGACGGATCCCATATAGAGATTATCCCACCAGACAACCGCCGAGCACTACTAACTGCGAAATCAAAAGAAAAGTTACCCCAAAGACTCTTTAAAATAAAGAGATCTATTGAGGTAACCCGTGATTCTTGAATACCCAAAAAAGACACATTATGACTAGAAGAATTATTAGATATACGTCGTCTCTTCAAACCATCACCAATACCACATGCATTTATAGAGAGTATATTCATTTGAGAACATTCGTCTCACCTATACCACTAACCATTTTTTGCAAAGCATCTTGGCACCCTTGCATGTCATGGCCCAATGCAATACCCACGTCGATGAATCTAGGCATACTCGTAAGTAAAGATTTAATCTCACTGTCCAAGATTTTACCTTTAATGTGGAATCGAGACCCGAAATCCGACGAGGCTGAGAATGAGGTTCTCGTTATCGTAGTAGATTTCGTAGGTGCGGCATGAATTTGATGACCTTCAAATCCCGGAGGTTGAGAAGGTGTGGATCCCAAGGAATGAAAAACCTTCTGCCAAAATAGGTTCTTCTTCATCACCCCATTGACTTTTACTTCCACATTGTGAGTTAGATTCATCTAATAAGCCATGCTTAACATTATTGTCCCTAATGACACGTTCCTTTTCTTTATTATCTGCTAATGTTTCATGAATTTTTTATACTACTTGATCATATACTAACGAAGCATCGTTTGGAAGAGAAGCCACTTCCTTCTCAGGTTGATGCAACTCCTCATCATCACTTTGATGTTCATTCTCAGTTGAAGAACTTACTCTCGATCCTTGTTCCAAGCTTGAGTCCGAAGTAGCTTTACTACTATCATTAGCTTTTCTAATATTTGGCATCCATGGTCCCAACTCTTTCACCGAAATTTAATGTTTCTTCCCGTCCACTGTGACAACCATTCTACCCTCCAGCTTACAATTCGGATTAATTTTCACACAAACTCATCCATTGCACAATGCCCCATCATCATCATTATCTACAAACATAACTTCTCCCCAGGTTGACGCGATCTTTTTGAATGCCTGTGGAGACCAAGCGCAAAGAGGCAAGCCTTCTATTTCAATCCTAACAATTCTATCATTCACCACGAATTGCTTTGAAACAAGGACGAGAGATTGGAAATAGCAATTCATATCATCATTCTGCTTGAATCGAACACATGCATTCCGATTATCAAACTCGAACCTCACCCATGACCCACCGACATAGTGGATATCAAGATTACGGAAACCTTCCTTTTGACATACTATGTGAAGGTTCTCAATCAGATTGAGATCACGAACCTTACCAATACAATCGTTCTCGCATCTGTTATTGAAATCATTTCATTAGCGGATAGTGAAACTTCAGGAACCATATTTGCCTTGACAGGCTTCTCCATCTTCATCGTGTTTTCCTTAAAAAGTGAAGCATATGATGCATGATTGCTCCCTTGTGTCTCGGTACGAATCGGAATAGATCTCTTGAGATATGCAGTGTTATTTTTGGCTATAACATGTATTACATTCTTTCTGTCAAATCTTCCCTGAGAAGCGAACAAATGATAATTCCCATACCAAGCAGCTCCCATTGTTTGTACGAGTTGCATGGTGTCACTAACCCTAATAAAACGAACGAATGCAAATCTCTTTCCTAGGTTTGATGTTTTTCGTGCAATATATACGTCCACTACTGTCCCAAACTCTTGACACCTCTTCCATAAATCTCTTTCATTCCAGGAAGGTGGAAAGTTCGTAACATAAATGGATACAACAATATTCTCGACCACTTTGTGATTAGGGTTCTTGTTAAGTTCATAGCATGATGAATGTTAGAATAAAAAATATTTATCAACTAATGTTATGATTTAACATTTATCATGATTTAATAAAACGAAAAATTCAAACAAATTTAATAAAAACCGGTTAACATTCACCACAAATAATGTTAATTAACATTTACCACAGAGAATGTTAATTAACATTCACCACTGTTAGTTAACATTCACCAAGTTTGGTAGCATGATGAATGTTAATAATGTTAATTAACATTTACCACAGAGAAAATTAACACTGTTAGTTAACATTCACCAAGTTTGGTAGCATGATGAATGTTAATAATGTTAATTAACATTTAACTCAGAGAATGTTAATTAACATTCACCAGATTTTTTTCGCTAGATGTTTCCTCCTCTGCTGCCGCCGGGCAACCATCCACCCACCATTGCATCTCTTCACGAAATGAAAAAAGTAATAGTCGGAGTATGTGTTTTTTATTAATCGGGAAACTTTTGAGGTTAGAATAAGGGCAAGATATTTAAAAAAAATATTTCACAAAACTAGGTTTAGACCCGTCTGGGTCAATACGAGCCAAATTCACCTCAAAACCCGATACACTCCGCTCGGTATCTTGTCCGGGTGGCACTTGAACTGGGTCGATCAGTTGGCTCGACCCGAGTTTCACAACACTGTAAAAAACAACATTTTGTAGAAATTAACATGTTTAATTAGAAATTGACTCATTTGATATGTTAATCAGAACTCACCCGCTTATTTATTGATCCACTTTTCTTAAATGAGTTTTCGGGTTAGATTCTGGTTATCTCGTTTGAGTTGGGTTGATATGCTCAACTCGTTTATCTAATCAAGTCTGACTTAAGTTGAATATTTTTAACTCGTATATTCGAATCGGCTCACTCAAATAGTCAATTGTGATTTTTGGACTAACTAATGATAGACAGTAGAAAGGATATTGTTTTGGCGCAAGGATGATTATTCAATGAAAAAACGAGATAATTGTTTTGGCGCAAGGATGACTATTTAATGAAAAAACGAGAGAATAACGTGTGTATTTTACATAAAAATATCTATAAATATTTATCTAGAAAAAAAAAAAGGAAAACAAAAGGTGACAAAAGAAATAAACGCAGACATGTATGGCTAGAAAGTAGAAACGTAACAGTAGCACATTACTTCTTCAATTGTACATGCGTTCTAGTTTCATTTTTCTTCACAAAATATTATTATTATTATATAATACTAAATTACTAAAATTTACAGAGAGACGGCCATTGCTCAACTGGGTATCATCAAAAGATAATCTTTCGTCGTTTCAACTTCAATTACTGTATCTAACGGTTCTGCAATCAGGTAATATGCCGTGTTTTATTATATTTTCTTGATTATTTATTTATTTATTAATAATGTTTTCAAAACTCAAATCATAAATGCTGTCTGTTAGTTTGTTGAAATTGGGTTTTTGATGATTTAAGGGAAAAAAAATGTTAAATTTAATAGTATAATGTGTGTTCTATTCTTACCAAGGTTAAAAAGGGATTAATGCCGTTTATTTGAGTACATGTATCATGTGATAAATTAGGGTTTAATGATTCTTATATATTCATTTGTTTCATTTTGTTTTTCTTTATGAGTTGATGATTATTATTTTTATGCTTTAGCCTGTAAGTATTGGTTTTGTTATGGACTGCTTTGACATGCACAGCTGAAACAAACAATTACCTTTATTTTGGTAGAATTGGATTTTGGCTATTTGTGGTCAAACTTGTCTATTTTTTGAGCATACGTGTATATCTGTCTTTGTTAATTTATAGGAGAAAACTGAGGTTTAAAGTCTGAAAATGGAATATAATTTGAAGTTAATCTTGGATTTGAAAATCTTAATGATCTTACCAAGAAGATACTTGAAATTGGTTGAAAGAACCGGGTGTTCAGCTCATGGCTCATCAGTTATTGTTATAGTATGCCTTCATTATAGATATTTTCTTTTTTTGCCTATGACCAATATAGTTGATTCTATAAAACAAAGTTTCAAGTGATATACTAAAGTTTGTAACTTCTTTTTTATTGATTGATTTAAACAGAAGTGGGGGACCAGAGTGATTGAATTCAATACTATTGTTTGGTTTTTGCTACAACAATAGAGCCTTTGTACGATAATTGTTACTATGGGTTCTTCTGAAGCAATGCTACAAGTGTTATGTGGGGCTACACCTTTTATTAAGTCCGACTTAACATATTTTCGTGGATCTCTCATAAAATGCAAAAAGAGAAGTGATTCAGCAGTCATTCGCGTTTTCAAGTACTCAAGCATCTTCACAAGTGGTCAGTCTTATCACCAGTTTCCTACAACTCCTAGTATTCAAAGTGAAAAATTCAAAAACCGACAGTTTGGGAATTCGAGATGTAAATGTCAGAATGCTGAAAGTGTTAGTGAATCTACTACTAATAATGAAAATGGTACGTGGTTGGATAATTCCAAACAGTTTAATACATTTCAAGATACAGTTCATCCACCAAATCTCATGGATTCAAAGGAAGTTCATAAGTTAAAGAAAGAAAGGGAGGTTACTGTTGATATGATTGAGGATGAAGCGTGGGACCTACTGCGTGAATCCATAGTGAATTATTGTGGTAGCCCTATTGGAACGATAGCTGCAAAGGACCCCACGAGCTCCAGTGTACTTAAATATGATCAAGTTTTCATTCGTGACTTCATACCATCGGGTATAGCTTTCTTATTAAAAGGGGAGTACGATATTGTCCGCAATTTCATTCTTCACACACTTCAATTGCAGGTAGTTAATAGTTTTATGCTCCTATTGGAATGATATCTTTTAATTGGTTACGTTGGTGAGTTCATAGGTTTGAAAATAGTTGATATCACATCGTATGGAACGTGTGGAACACAGATTTCCTGTTTGTATCATCCAACAATGATAGTAATGTATTACAAAAATGTAAAAGAGGTGTATATTGTTGCCGTTAGCCCATAGTTCGAGCTTAACTGTGGTGTCGGGTCACAATCAAGTGCCACGATCGTGGTGCCTCCCAGCGAGTGCCTAATCCAACACTCGTAAGAACAAATGATAATGCGTCCGTTTGACCAATTAGTACGACTAACCCGGACGAGGAGAGTCAATCCCAAATATTACTATTCATTAACATTCACGCTATAACGATACTAACAAACTATGTGTAGGGGACTTTCAGGATTAGTTAAATAACTCATGCAACCAATATATCGTGTTTTGTACTTGCGTTCACATAAAAATAGCAGTTGTTAAAAGCAGTTGTATGTATTCTCACCCCTGAGTGGAAATAGTAGAAAAAGGGGCTATGAAACTCACCTGAGATTAGTATGTTATTTAGCAAATAACAAATAGCAAGCAACTTGTGTTCCCAAGAGTAATCTTCTAACGCCCTAGACGTATAAGATTGTGTAAGTAGATGTCTCAAAAGACCATCTATAGTGATTGTATAAGTAGAGGGTTAATGTCCACTTAAGCCAATCATGTAGGTGGAGGGTTAATGCCCACCTATTCGCTAGTAGTTCACTTAACTAATATGTCAATTCTTGTTTGCTTTATCAAAAACGTGTACAACCCGTTGGTGAAAGTTTGTGAAAACATAATGTTGATTAGTGTGATAAGTGGGCGAAGCCCACGAATGACGGGGGTCCAGGGGCAGCGCCCCTGGTGGCGGGGTCTAAGGGGTGGTGGGGTCCAAGAGGCAGGGCCCCTGGCTGGGGTTGAGCTGGGTTTTTAGCGACACTAGGGCTAGTGTCGCAAATGGTTCGATTTTTGGGTCTTCAGCGACACAAGACTAGTGTCGCCACAATATGAACTGTGAAGGACATGAAGTAGTGACGCAACTTCTGAGTAACAAAGACTAATGTGAGGCAGTGCCCTTCCACAACTGAGTACCTTGTCCCCGGACCTGTGATCACTCGGCTCAAGTAGTATACTGGGCATTCTTTCCTATCGCAATGCCCCACGAGAAGTAGAAGTGAGATAAAGCTGCAAGGGATTGGCTGAATATTGATTTTAGGCAGCTTTCAGTCTCTATAAACTTGATGGAATATCTCTTACACAAGGAAAAAGACTTGCATCAATCAATGGCATGAAGGAGTTGAATCAGGAACAGAAAGACTTAATGTGATTTTGGCGACACAATGCTAGTGTCGCTAAGGTGACGGTTCAAATGCTATAGCGACACAAGGGTTAGTGTCGCTAATGTGATTTTGGCGACACAATGCTAGTGTCGCAAAAGTGAGGGTTCAAATGCTATAGCGACACAAGGGTTAGTGTCGCTAATGGCTATTGGGCTTCTGCGACACAGGGATCAGAAACAGACCAGTTTTGCCAATTTTATTTTGTAATCCAAATGTTCGAGATAAAATTTAAGAAAAATATATGTTGTTTCTTAGTATGTTAGGTATTCAAAACAATTTTAACAGAATTTTTAGACAAGTCTAAGTATTTATAAAAATTGTAGGTTCCCACAGAGGTCAAAAAGTAGCCAATTAGGAGACATGCAAGGAGATCGAGTTTCTGGGCAGAATGCGTGCATATTTGGACAAAGTCATCTAAACGACTATTTTTCTCAACAAAATTTCTGAAGTTTTGGAGGTGGTTTCAAGTCTTTTGGACATGTAAATCTCGAGTTATGACTAAAACAATGAGGGACAATTTTTCTGCCTTTTACCCAGCCCGTCTATATGTTTTTGTAAAAATTATTTCGAGTATTAAACGAGCTTCAAAAATTATGAAATCAGTGGCAAATGAAAGATAACTTCTTAAACTTAGTTTTAGCCTTTTGAATCGTTCATTTTGGTTAAGTTTTGAGGGAGATATCACCTCCCAAAGTCGGGCAAAGTTTCCTGGTCGGATTTCATGTAAGGTACTTGCATGTTTTAAGTTATGAAAATGGTTTTTGTGTAATCTTTTGGACATATCTTTGTTAAGTGAGCATTTTAACAGGTTTATAGATGTGTTACAAGTATTCTAGATGAGTTAGATGTTCTTACAAGCTTGAAAAACCGATCACAAAGGAGAGGGAGGTGAGGAAAGGGCTTGATTCTTGACTTCTTCTCGAAAGTGTGATGGCGGCTTGTGGTGGTGGAGTGGTGGTTGATGGTGGTGAGGAGGTGGTGGCAGATTTTTAGAGAGAGAGAGAGTAGAGAGAGTAGAGAGAAGGAGAAGAGAAATGTGGGCTTGTGTGTGTGAAAGTGGAGCATAGTGAGGTGTTTTTGTGGGGTGGGCTTGGGCCTATTTGGGGTGGGCCTTGGACCAGCCTAGGCCGAGTTGGGCCTGGCCCAAAGGTGTTTCGGGCTCGTGACTCGTTTTCTCGACTTCGTGTTTCGTTCCCCGTTCGTTTAAACGTTAATTTGTGGTTTTAAAAAGTTGATAATTTGCGTTAAGCTTTTGTATATACTTTTATCTTGTGAATAATATTCGGGATAAGTAAGTATTCTTAAAATACTAAATTGAGTTACAAAAGTCTATTTCGGGTGTTGCTCGGGTGTCGGGGTCGATTTGCGCGTTTTCGTCGCATTTGTTACGTTTTAAACAAAACGTCAAAGTCTTTCGTATATTATTATATGAAATAATAATATAAGGTATATAACCACTATTTTAACTATAAAATATGATTACGTTATCTATGAAAAGTTTTCACCAACGTCGTATAAATAGTCGGACCACATCCCGTTGTTTCGCGTAATTACGAATAATTACGAAGGTGTAAATCAAACAATTACGTAAGTGTTCATACACATATATACAAATAGTTGCAAGAAATCACAAGTACTTAGCCTAATAAAGAACTAAATACACGTAATTAGAGTTCTAGTTTAAGGTAATCATTACCCTAAAGTGTCGGGTGTGACATATTTGTAGCTCACAATTTTTAAATAATTTTTCTATGTGTTTTTTTATAGTCCTATTGGAACAATATCTTTTAATCGGTTACTTAGTTAGCTAATGATTAAGTAAGCAACTTTTGAATTAATTTGAAACCATGGAGGAAGTTATTTGTGGTTCACAATTTTTGAGTAATTTTTCTATGTGTTTGTTTTGTGTTCTTGATAAACGACTTGTGATAAAGTGAAAAATTGTGATTTTAGTTTGACTTTCTTGTTTTATAGAGCTGGGAGAAAACAATGGATTGTCATAGTCCTGGTCAAGGGTTGATGCCTGCCAGTTTCAAGGTTCGTACGGTACCCCTTGAGGGTGACGAAACTGCAACCGAAGAAGTATTAGATCCTGACTTTGGAGAGGCTGCAATTGGCCGTGTTGCCCCTGTAGATTCTGGTATATACTAGTATGCCATTCGATAGTATTAAAGGTGGTTAGGGTTGGTTAACAGGTCAAAACAGGACGGGCTGAAACGGATCATTTTATTAGTACGGGTCAAACTGGATGGGCCGGGTTGGATTGACCATTAAACGTGTTTTTCTCCACTTTTTATGAACATAATTAATGTTATTAGTTGTGACTACATAATAACTATTACGACAATAACTACAACAACAACAATACCCAATTCTGTAGGGGCGGGGTATGGGGGAGTAGACAATCATACCTCTACCCGAGGATAGAGAGACTGATTCCGGTTTAATTACTATTACAAGTATCACATAAATTTTGGAATAAAATGATCTAGGAGATTGTATTTAGTGAAAATAGACTTTGGGTGACTTCAACCCGTTTGACATGTTCTTCTGTTAGCTTGCTTTTTGTTGTTCGGCCTGTTTGAGATAAAAACACCACCCAAATCGACCCGTTCATTAAACAAAAATTAACACAATCACATATGCTTGTTTTTTACCCTCTTTTACAATTTTTTGATCAGGATTATGGTGGATTATGTTGTTACGTGCATATGGAAAGAGTTCCGGAGATATGATATTGCAGGAGAGAATTGATGTTCAAACTGGAATCAAGATGATTTTAAAGTTATGTCTTACTGATGGTTTCGATATGTTTCCTACTTTACTGGTAGCAGATGGTCCTTGCATGATCGACCGCCGTATGGGTATACATGGCCATCCTCTTGAAATCCAGGTAATCTTGTGGACTGAAGTAAACATTTTCTTAAGCAGATATCAGGCAATCTAGTAGTTTAACGTCAGAACTTACTGTTACGATTTTCATGAAACAACAGGGTAGTGTAACTTCAAGGTGTGGCAAATATGGAGGGTAGATTGCAACGGGTCGGGTCAGGCGTTTGGACTTTTCTGATTTTGTAAATTGATGTTGGATTGAATATGATCAAAGTATTATGTCATTAAATCAATAACGATTTATTTATGTATTTAAATAAGACGATTTATGACGGTGTAAGTATTTTGATATATGTAAGACGACTTTTGACTCATTTAACCTATTTGAACCTTTTCGTTTTTAGCTACCTTTTATATTTACCACCTCTTATCAAACAATTACTATCTCCAGGGTTGCTATGATTCGTATGACACTACCCATGATTTCAGGCCCTATTTTATTCTGCATTAATGTGTGCCCGCGAGATGCTTGCACCAGAGGATGGATCAGCGGACCTTGTTAGAGCCTTAAACAACTGTCTTATTGCATTATCATTCCACATCAGAGAGTATTACTGGATAGATTTAAAGAAATTAAATGAAATCTACCATTACAAGACAGAAGAGTATTCTTATGATGCTGTAAACAAATTCAACATTTACCCTGATCAAATATGTCCATGTTTAGTAGAATGGATGCCCAATAGAGGAGGATACTTAATCGGGAACCTACAACCAGCTCATATGGACTTCCGGTTTTTCTCTTTAGGGAACTTTTGGTCAATAGTGAGCAGTCTAGTTACGGCTGACCAGTCACATGCGATTTTGGATCTCATTGAAGCTAAATGGACAGATTTAGTGGCTGACATGCCTTTCAAGATTTGTTATCCTGCTCTTGAAGGTCAAGAGTGGCAAATTATCACAGGAAGTGATCCTAAGAACACGTAATATCTCTATCCTAATTTTTTTTTTATTTTTTATTTTGTTACCCTGGAATTCTTTGTAATTTATTTGATATTGTGGGTTTTGCAGGCCTTGGTCATACCACAATGGAGGTTCGTGGCCAACATTGCTTTGGCAGGTACATAGATGTTCATGAAATTGTATCGAGTCTTTTAGGTTCTCGTTGACTATATTTGAACTTCAATATCAATATGCATTTTCAAACATAAATGAGAAGTCCTTATCACTATCAGTAACAATAACTTAATAAAAGAAATAATTAACTGGAAGTATCTTAAATTAGGAAAGTAGTCCGTTTGATTAAAAACTCAAAACATACCTCCAAGAATGGATGAACCAAGTATAAAAGTTTTATTTATAGCTTACAGTGGCATGTATGAAGATGGGCAGGCCAGAAATTGCAGAGAGGGCGGTCAAGATAGCAGAGGGGCGATTAGCTCAAGACAAGTGGCCTGAATACTATGACACCAAAAGAGGACGGTTCATTGGGAAGCAATCTCGTTTATTTCAAACATGGACAATTGCAGGATATCTTGTGTCAAAACTACTCCTTGCGGACCCTACCAAGGCCAAGATTCTGATGACGGATGAGGATTCTGAGCTTGTTAATGCCTTTTCTTCGATGATTACGTCTAGCCCACGAAAGAAACGTGGCCCTAAGGGTTCTCAGAAGACTTACATTGTTTGAGCTTATATTTTGAGCAAGTTCAATTGTTTTTCAGGTATAGATTATATAAAAAGGGGCGAAACGTTAAGCCACTCGTGGTTTTTCTTCATTTGTGATATCATAGGTTCGATTCTTGGAAGCAGACTGAAAAGACATGTAAATATGTGATTTGTTCTTGTATATCATGATAGTAATGAAATTACCCCGTTCTTGCACAGTTATGGCCCATGAATATTGTTTGCAAAGTTTTAATTAGAATAGCGAACCTGTGTTAAGGAGAATTTTATTTGAGCTTTCTTTTGAAAATATACTTTTTTCAGAGCTGTTTTCTTGTGTATATTCTGTAAAACACTCTTGCACACAGTTTAGTTTCTTAAATGACTGGTTTAAGACTTTGTGGTAGCTGGGTACAACACAAATTTGAAAATACATACTATATGGTAGATTTCAAAATGTAAAACACTTGTATTCCCCTGTCATCTCGATCTCGAGCTGTTACTTGGGTTGGTATACTGTTTCATTCCTATTCACCTTCTTTAAAGGAATGAGATATGATCAATCGACATTAATTTCAGTATAGTTGTAAATGCTTAGTAATATTCTGTAGAAAATTGTAATGAAACCAGTCCATTTTACATTTGTAATTGTAAAAGTTTGTCCACGTTATTAATTTGCTCAGTACCAAAGTTGAGGAAATAACAGAAACGCCCAAGGGTGTCCAACATATCTCTAAGACAACAATTATTCATGAGCAAATTACCAAATGTTACAATCACATCGACAGTTTTAGATTTACAGCAAAAAACGAAAAAAAGGACAATTTAGAGAACATAATATCAAGTGCCAGGAACCACTAGTACACAGAGATTAAGCAGTAGCTGATGCTCCTTCTGCTGGCCAGAACTCAGTTTTCTTCCCAGTCTTGGAAACAGTCTGGAGAACAGCATCCGGCTGCACATTACCCTTAACTGTCACTTTTTGTTGTTCCAGATCAATGTCAAAAGTTTCCACCCCTGAACAATTTATTCAACACAATTATATCAACCATTTTAGTTGAATTCATGATTGCTTTTTCCGATAAGAACATTTTCCCTCTATTAACCGAGCATTGTATAATGAAATTGTCAAAAGTTAAATAACAAACCTTCCATTTTGCCAAGGACCCTCTTCACGGCTCCAACACAGCCGCCACATGACATACCAACCTTAAGAACGACAGTCTGCATTCACATCAATCTAAATTTGTAAGTTCATCATCACAAAATCACTCTCCAATTAATAAATTATTTCGTAGGATATTCGATTTCAAAGAGGAATCAAAGTATCCGAACACGTTCAACACATCCATATATATATGGAACTACAGGGCAGCTACACTCTCATGTAAAGATACAAACTTTATACATTTACAACCTCTGAACCTCAAAAACTACAATTAATCAAACATGCTAAGATAATGCATCATGAATACTGTTAAAAATAATAATTTACGCTTCTTAAAAGAAATTGCGAAAAAGAAGAATCACTTAGTATTGAAATAGTCAAACAATGTGAAACTTATACCTAACGATCAATCAAAATTTTGCCTAAATCAAGACATATAAAATTTCATCTCAAAAACCATTTATAACAGCAGTCACTTTTAAAGATATTGATGTAATATAACTCGGAGAAAAAATGGTCCTTACACGCATCTGCGAGCACGATCAATTACCCTAAAGCTTATTGAAAAAAAAAATCCAATTTTTCAGAAACCTAATCCTACAATATAACGATTTATAATTATAACAGCAGTCACAATAATCAAGTTCTTTTTACCCTTTTTAATCATTTTATAGTACATCACAAAAGACAAACAACTTTGAATTTTGTATTTCATTGAAGCCTAGTCCTACAAAATAATTAGTAATTACTCATACAAAGATTATTTCTACCATTCTACCTAATTCCATAGTAATTAATCATAATTCATAGAAACATACAATAATATAAAATCGAGAAAAGAACAAATAAAAGGAATCGAAACAAAAATTGATCGTGATCGTAATGATATGACAAGCAATGAAATTGAGAAGATTTAATAAGATACTAATCGGATTGATCAAGTAAAGAGATGAAGCACGAAACCCTAAAAAAATTGGGGCCAGAATTGAGACGTACCTGAGACATGGTTGAAAGGAAATTGAGAAATTGATTTGATTTTAAGAATAAAAAAGATGGATAACTGGATTGATTTGATTCAGTGGGGATGGGCGTAATGGACGGAAGGTGGATGATATATATAAAGATAGAGATAGAGATAGTCGCTTAGATATATATAGATAGAAGATATATATACACGTTTGTTGACGGCCGGTTGGTCGTAAGCTGTTACCGCATATCAAAATAGAAACTTTGGTTTTTCTACTTAGTAACTGAAATTGACGGGTCAATTTCCATCAATTTAGTGTTAGGTCAATTTTTTTAGAATTGACCGAAACTAATTAACAGTTGACTGATTATTACTGTCATCATTCACTAGTCAGTTTTTATTTCGAGATGTTACAAATTACTATTTAATTTACATATTTAATATATAATAATTAAAATAAAACACATTTCATTAAAAAAAAAACATTACATTAATTAAAAATCATTACATTTAAAAAAAAAAAAAAAAAAACATTACATTTCTTAAAAAAAAACGTTACAATAATATAAAACACACTAAATAATTAAAAAGTAGTCTAATCGGATGTCGATTGTTGGTACATTTAGAGTGTCTGTCACTTGGTCTTGGTTTCGAGTTGTAACTAATTAGTTAGACTCTGTAAATAGCGACATTGGCAATATCGCTTACCAATATCGCCTACATCACTGATTAGTCACCTATAAATAGTCGTTTAGGGTTTCAGATCTGCTGTTGCTCTACACATACGAATTTGTGCAGCCTGTGTCGTTTCTCCAGTCAATCATTTGTAAATCACAATCTGTGCTTTGTTTAATATAATTGATTTGTGATTGTGTGTTTTGGTTTGATTATTAACGTACTTTGATTTGCTATTGAATTCCGCGCTTTAGCATTTGATATTGATTCATTGTGAAAGGTCTGTCCTTTAACGGTCCTACAAGTGGTATCAGAGCCAATAATCATTGGATTAGTAGTTTATTGAATCAATATTCGTACGTGTTAAAATCTTTTAAACGAGTTTTACGATAATCAAATCGTTTATCAGTCTTAAAAGCATTTTATTCTGTATTTTTAGTGATATCTGGTGCTGTGTTCGTCAGTTTTAAACCTTATTTTTGTTTGATTCGTAAAAAATATTTTTTTTAAGGTTTACAGCCGTTTTAGCGATATTGATAGCGATATTACCATCAATATCGCCATTAGGGTTTTCTGCGACATTGCCTATTCCTTGCTCATTAATTTGAGCGACATCACTAGCGATATTACTAGCGATATTGGTGATATCGCCTAATTAATTTTAGCGATATTGTTCTCAATATGGCCTGTGATATCGCCCTTTTCCTCTGATTTAAAAAAAAAAAAAAAAAAAAAAAACTGATTTCAAAAAAAAAAAAAAAATTTCATTTTTGTATTTGAGCAATTATCAAAATTTGTATTTGAGCTTCCCGTTACCCAATTCTAGTTTGAGAAAATTTTCATTTTTCTCGAGCAAAAATTTGAAATTTTTGGAGAAAAAAAAATTCGTTCGGACAAATTTGAAATTTTCAATCTTTGCTCCGGGAATGCAATGTTAATGCAATGTTGAAACACAATACTGAGGTTGGTTCTGCAAACAAACCTCCATTCTTTGCTCCGGGAATGGAGTATTCTGAATGGCGTGGGAGATTCTTATCGTTCGTTGCGTTTACCGACCCTGAAATGGAGATACCTTTACTTGAACGATACGTTAGACCGGTTGCAGGTGGAGAACATGTGGGTATACCTCCTCCAAAGACCATTCGTTCAATGACTGCTGAGGAACGTAAGGCATGGGAATGTGAACGAAAGGCTCACTCTGCCATAACCATGTCTTTACCTGCCAATGCTATGAAGATGTTCAAGCACCATGATAAAGCTTATGATCTGTGGAACAGTATAGCTGAAAGATGTGGAGGTACCACTGAATACAAGCAAATTAAGCTGGAATTTGTAAAGAAACAGTATGATCTGTTTGATATTCAGAAGAACCGGTTAAGGACTTATTCTGTAGATATTCACGTCTTGTGAATGAGCTGACTGAGGGTGGACACAAATTCAGCTCTATGGAGGTCAACAAGAAACTGCTAAATGCTCTACCTCCTTCTTGGGAAACTCGAGTATTAATGATGGAGAGTGATCCAGACGTATTGGCAATGTCTTTGGATCAACTTATTGGAAAATTAGAAACATGTGCTTTGGACATCCAAAAGAAAAGCACAAAATCTAGTTCTTTGCTTCCTGATAACAGTAGTTTTGGATATGGAAGTACAGCTCTTCTATCTGGGCCGTCTACTTCTGAATCTAAACCAGGAACATTCTCTTCGTTTCCAACTCAACCATCTTCCTCTGCTACTGCATCACAAAATGAGCATGCAGTTATCTTCAACGCATTCTTATCATCTTATGATGATTTCTTGTCAAAGAGGTTTAGCTAGGTTGATCTTACCGATGAAGATTTTGCACAAGTTGACCCTGATGAGCTAGAGAGGGTTGACCTTCGTTGGAACATGGCCATGCTTACAAGAAGGACTAAAACATATTTGAAGAGAACTGGAAAGAGATCTCTTGAAGATGTTACTGATAAGACAAGCATGGGTTTTGACAAATCAAAGATTAGATGCTATAAATGTCAAAACCTAGGTCATTTTGCTCGTGAATGTGAGAAGGAAACTGAGGTCGCAAAGGCTACTCTACTGATGGACAATGAACCATATGATCTTTCTGCTATGGATAACATAGCTCTTATGGCGGATGTCCAAAATGAGGTAGACTGTGATTCTTTTATTTGTAATTCTTGTATCAAACTAACTGGTAAAATCAACAGGTACATAGTAGATAATGATCGTTTGAATACAGATCTAACAAGTCTTATTCAAGCGAACAGAGTGTTAAAAGATAATGAAAAAGTTTTTGCAATAAATCAAAAGACACTTATTGAAGAAAAGAAAGAGTTGAAAGCTATGATCTACAGCAAACAAGATGAAATTGATAGCTACTTAAAACTAATTGCTCATCTTAAAAAAAATCTTGCTGCTACTCAAGCTGATAATATTGATTTAAAACGAAAACTTGCAAATATTTCAACATCTACTCTGGTCTTTTCTGACATCCTGCAAAGTCAAAGGACTGATACAAATAGTAAGGCAGGCATTGGTTATCACAACCAACCTCCTCCCTCAAACTTGAATCAGCCCAGTCTCTCACAGGATGAAATAAAAGATTATGTCCATTCTGTTCTCAAAAAGGATACAAATCCTGTTGTGAAACCAGTTACTGTTAAAGCTGTAGAGGTTACACAGCCTACGCTTGTTAAGGCTATTGATGTCAAGCGACCTGAGTTGCTTAAAGTCCCGAGTTCAAATAAAAAGAAGGCTGAGCTTATTAAGCCTAAATTTGAACCTATTTTGTTTGTGCCTTCAACAAATGTTGAAGAGGTGGTGGAAGTGGAGGATGTAACTCACGAGGTTACAAAGAAAGTTAAGAAGAATAACATAAAACCAGAAAATTTAATACTTACTACCGAAGGTAGAGGTCAAATATTTTCTAAAAAGATTTCTTCAACTGCAAATACATTTACTCCTTCATGTTCACATAAGTGTTCATGTGCTGTAAATGTACCTGAAAACAAGCCTCGTAAGTCACCTCCTTCACCGAAACCACTGTCGAGTGATGACCACACTTTCCGAGAGAGACGATCATGTTTCTATTGTAAGAAGCAGGGTCATCTTATTAATCAGTGTCCGGTGCTTGCTAGAAAATGGGCATCACGTAATGATCCACGTCATCCTAAATATAGAAACTTTCAGAGATCAAAACAACGTGAGTCATCTAGTAATAACATTTTATCTTCTCAACCGCTGGTTAGAAATTTTGATGTAGTTAATCAGAAATCATCCAATGTTAAGCAGGTGTGGAAACAAAAATCCACAAACAAAACACCAATGAAATCAAGTGACCTTTTAAAATATCATAAACTCGTTGATGTGATGATTATGGACGCTAATGGACACCCCAAGACTATCAAGGCTTGGGTGTCCCATAAAATCTAATGTTTCATTGTTTGTGGTGTTGCAGTAAGCTTTTTGATAGATTGTATTTTTAGTGACTGCAAGGATGTGCATTGTGATTGACTGGCTGAGTTTATCAACGTTTCGAGACGGAATAACGTGGTTAAAAAAAATTGATTTGACTTGATATGTGATTTTGGAACTTTTATTTAGTCATTATTTGTTCTTTTTGTTAGTTCATGCAACAACCACTCTTTATACTTTTTAGTATTCAAGAAATGTAACGTTGCGAAATTTCTTAAATTAAAAAAATTATATATATATATATATTTAAAATTAGTTTAAGTTTTAGGGGATAACCTTTGAATTAGAATTGAGAAAAGAATTTGCTGTTCAGGGGGAGTAATTATTTCAATCAGAAATTTGAACAGCAAGATTCTTAATTCTGGAAAACATTTTGGATTGTGTCTGTAAATAACTTGGGATATGATAGTTCATCAGGTGACATGTACACAAAATGGAAATTTTAAGTTTTATCCTTGATGTATCAGTAGGTTTATCGCGTACTTGTTATACTTGACCTTCTAGACATCTGACTACTTGCACGATGTATTGGTAGGCATTCTCATACTCATCTTTGAGCAACTAAGAAATCTCTTAATCTGTGTCTGATCTTTCGTGATGATCATTATATGATGTATGACAATGCGTCTTAATTCTTATGTGTCAGCTTGCCATGCTTCTATTAACTTGAGTCTGTATATGACAAACATTTGGGGAATTATGCTGTCTGTTTCCTTTGTTGTACGTTTGTACAGACCTGGTCTCAGTCAGTATACTTTCAAAAACAAAGCAAACAAAAGTCAAAAGTACTTTCAAATCTTATAAAATCAAAGATTACTTACGAGGTCGCCAAATGGTTTGACCAAGTCTGGTTTTGCTTACACCTGAATCAAGTTTATGTCGCTTTGTTGTACGTATGTACAGACCTGTCACCGCTGGCTTGATTCTTAAAAATGTTGAATTCAAATGCTTTCTCTAACTAATCGAAGTCTTGGGGCATGACTTGATACTAGGGGTATATCTATGTGGGATTCACAGAGACTTATTCACTCTAACAATAACTGTTAAGCTTGAAGTTTGGGTATGTTATATGTTTAAGTGGAAAAACAATACCTATAATCGTCTTGTTCCTGATTGTCTCTTTGGCTAGTTAACTCTGCGTGCTAAATTTAAATTTGGACAAATATACTGATAATCAAAATAACACTTACTATTTCCTAATAAATGCATGATATCCTGATATGATCCTTAAGCAGACATATTACAATCTTATCCTTGTTTTATTTTTCTTTTTGGTATTCTTTACTTTCAAATTATAAAGAAAAATTACAAAAATATTTTATTTCTATGTTGTTTTATTCAATATCACATATATTGTTAAAGTCAAATATTGAAGATATAAAAGATGTTGGTTATTCTCCAAAGACTGTGAAGATAAATTCTATTGGAGAAGCTGCTAAAGATTGAGAAATGGTCATATAGTTTGAAGATCTTATTGTATGCAAAAGGTGTGTCAGTCACATGAATCTGAACATCAATATTATGAAGACCATGCTATCTCAATGGGGGAGTGTCTAATTATTGAAGACATAGAGGAGTTTGATTGAAGACTTAACTGAAGATTATTTTTGAAGACCAAGCTGCAGACATGGGGGAGTTTGTTGGTACATTTAGAGTGTCTGTCACTTGGTCTTGGTTTCGAGTTGTAACTAATTAGTTAGATTCTGTAAATAGCGACATTGGCAATATCGCTTTAGCGATATTGACAATATCGCATAGGCGATATCACCAATATCGCCTACATCACTGATTAGTCACCTATAAATAGTCGTTTAGGGTTTCAGATCTGCTGTTGCTCTACACATACGAATTTGTGCAGCCTGTGTCGTTTCTCCAGTCAATCATTTGTAAATCACAATCTGTGCTTTGTTTAATATAATTGATTTGTGATTGTGTGTTTTGGTTTGATTGTTAACGTACTTTGATTTGCTATTGAATTCCGTGCTTTAGCATTTGATATTGATTCATTGTGAAAGGTCTGTCCTGTAACGGTCCTACATCGATTCTTTGTCTTCAGCTTCGTGTTCGTCTTCGTCCGAATCTTCATCTTGTGTCGGAAACATTGAACCATACATGTTTAACAAATCTTTCCGAGCGGCTTTATTATTTTTAGCTATTTTTTTATGCACGCTTGGTAATTTTTAACAAAGAAAATTCAACGCTTTGAAAGCTAACTTTTTGGTCAAATTTTTGGTAATTGTATTAATTGTGATTTGTTGAAGGCGAGCGGTTTTCTTAACTTCTTCGAGGACTTCAAGCTTTTCATCTCATAAACTTCATTATAAAGTGGTCGCGCCCAATGAACCCGAACTTTGTAGAGCCTTGTGACCGGGTGGACGAGGTAGTGGGTCGTCTTGGAACAACCTTTGCATATTAGCCGCAAGAGATGAGTTGACCGATTGGGAGTCACCGCTTCAAGATTGACGGGTTTCGGGTCAGGTTCGAATGTATGTTTGTTGCTCATTAACCCCGGCTCCATAAAAAGTTTCGGTTAATTTTTTAGTACATTCAAACATTGCTCGTAAATGATTTACATTTGTTGTTTTGTTGCTTAAAGTGCTTTCGTGCGGCTTCTAAAACGTCTTCATCTCGCGCACCGCTTTGAGGATAAAGCTCAAAATAGTTTTTGTAGACTGCGTTGAATTTTTTGACAACGGGTGCAGTTTTATTCCATTTGCCTTGATTAATGTTATGTTTTTTGGGGACTAACGAATTATAGTCTTTTTGTATTTTTCTTCCAAAAACTCACATCGATTTGCGAGTTTCCTTGTACACCATTTTCGGAACAATGTACCCACCGTTCGGTTAAAAATCGTGTCTCCTAGTCGGTCCACCAAACTTGCTTCCTTTTTTGCTTCGTGTCTTGTTGGGTTTTGACTTCTACTTCGTATTCACTTTCTTCAACTTCTTCGTCGAGAACGGAGAAAGTTTTTTGTTGGTATGGGTTCGCGAAGTATGTGTTTTGTGGTCGTGAGTTTTGTGAATATTGTTGTGTTTGGTACCACCCTTGGTGAGCGTAAGGGTTTCCATGGTTAGCAATGGGTGCGTATTGTGCAAACCCGAAATGTTGAGAAGGTGTCGGAAAGCTTGATTGAGCGGACGAAGAATCAGATGGTGAACTTGTATTTGGGATTGGAGTGTTTATCAAATTTTGCCACATATTTTGGGATATATTTGATGAAGATGTTTTTTTGTTTTTGTTGTTAGACATTTTGTATATAAAATGGGTGTAGTAGTGTGTAGTTTTTGTATATGAATTGGGTGTGGTGGTGTGTAGTTTATGTGTGAAATGAGTGTGTAATTGTATGAATTATAGAGTAAAGTAGTTGTTTTTGGTATGAATTATAGTTGTTTGGAGTAGGTATATATATAGTAGTATTGTGTATGAACTAATGGGTAAAATATTAAAAAAAAACTTTAAAAAAGGTGTTTGTTTTTCTTTTCACAATGGTCAAAATAAAAAATTTTAAAATTTAAAAAATGCGACGGAGCGTCGGAAAATCGAAAGAGGAAACTGACAGACCGAAGCGACAGCTCCGTGCCATCGGTGTCGGTTTCAACCGACAGCCAATCGACTACCCCGCTGTGAGTGGCCTTAGAGCACACAAAGCGGGAAGGTTTATATTGGTATTCGCTATTAGAAACGTCGTCGAAATAACGTTCAGCCACCTCATAATGGCGTTATAACAGAATGGCATTATGACGGTGTCTCATAAGGGACGCTGCTCAACGTAATTTTTTATTCTAACGGCTATATGTTATTTGAACTAAATAAATAAATAAAAATTAAAAATAAAGCAAATGGCTAAACAACGGATCTTTTTATTTATTTTTTTTAAACCTCATTTTCTATCTATAAATACCACACTTCAAACACAATTTCAAACACATCAAAATACTCTTTCTCATCTACAAATACACACTAAAAAACAAAGTAAATACAGCACAACACCGGATGAATTTGATGAATATTTCCAAATGTTGGAAAAAACGTCATGTGAAACAATACAAAAGTTTACAAGGTACCTAATTGACTTATATGCAAACGTTTACATGAGAGAACCCACTGAGGAAGACATATGTCGGTTGTATACAAAACATGAAGAGATTCATGGTTCTTCGGGGAACGCTTGGAAGTATAAATTGTATGCATTGAGCTTGGACACGATTCTCAAATGCGTGGAAAGGGCAATACACACAAGGCAATCATGGGTATCCGATGATCATACTTGAGTTCGTTGCCTCGTACCACATGGGAATTTGGCATGCATACATTGTGGTTACGGGGTCGAATAACGACTTAAACGTCCTAAATTCATCTCCATTGTTCTTCAACTTGCTAAATGAATCTACTCCCCAAATCCCATATCAAATGTGTGATGTGGATTACAAAAGAGGATACTGTCTTGCTGACGGGATATACCTATCATGGGCAGCATTTGTTACGAGGTTTTGAAGTGTTGTTGATGCAAAGAGGGTGAAGTTTACTCGAGCACAAACTTCTACCAGAAAGAATGTTGAGCGGACATTTGGTGTCCTCCAAGGTCGTTGGCATATACTACAACAACCGGCAAGAGCTTATAGCGTAAACACTATAAAATGAATCATGTATACTTGCGTCATATTGCATAACATGATTACCGAAGACAACGGTCTTAATATTGTCGAGAATGAAGAGTATTATGTGCCTGTTAGGAATAACAATGTACTTGGATCGAGAGGTGTGACACATATAGGGGGAAAACCCGATAATTAAATGATAGAGATATGTACGAGGGCTTTCGATCCAATCCTGTAGAGCATAATTGGAAGAATCGTGATAGAACATAATTTTTTTAACGTACTTTTAATTGTTAGGACTTTTCAGTTATTGTATTAATAATCTTTATTTTTATTTTTAGGATTCGCAAAATTTATTTTTATTTTTAATGAATTTATTATTTATTTCTATTTATTAAGTTATTTGAATTTTCTAATAAAGAAAAAAATCAAAAATAAATTTTTGAACTTTGTCCTGAACACTGTAACACCTGCGTCACCACTTCGTATGCTCTTACAGTTTCCGTTATCATTGGATGACTAAATCCATTTTTATGACCGAGTTCTTGATTAGTTAAATATCTTAAATCGATCGGTTATAGTTAAAGTGTAGATTGGTTATTTGTCAAAAAGTAATTTTTCGATTCAGTTTTTGATTAAATCGGTTAATAACTAGAGTAGCACAAACACAAAAATATAGATGTACAGTTAAACTCACAAAAATAATGTCAGTAATTGTAGTTATTATCTAAAATTGAAGTTAAAAAGTCGTAGATGTGACAATATCTATTTCTATTATTCTTCACCATTTCAATAAATTGAGAATAATCACAATTTAAGTTTTGTTAGCGATCGTGATTTCATTAAACTGTGTGTTAATATCATGCTAGTTTAAATTTAGTATGGAAGAAAACAAATATAAATACATATAACGAGATAGATAAATGCATCAATTGTTTTTCACTCTTAAACACAAATATTATTATTTATAGCGGAGTTAAATAATAGGAAAAAAAAAAAGTTGAAGAAAGATTCAATGGATTTACTAAAAGCAAATAGCCTTTAATGAAATTCGTGTTTGTTTAAATCTAAATCAGAGTATAGCATTGGATTTACTCTGAATTTGATTTAATTGTTCACAGAAGATTTGTAGCAATTTTATACGGAGTAGTTAAACATTCTCTACAAAGTAAACTGACAATCGATTATAAGGTTGATTTTCATGGTAGGTAAGTGTGTTGCTTAACCAAACAATGGGTACTTGGGGTAAATTGGGTAAATCTAGTTATTTTAATTAGATTACTTGCACTCGTGATAATATATTGCTTCACAACTGCAGATTGTAAGACGACTGTTCATAGTGATAATATTACAACTGCTAACTACAATATGAATTCCACTATTTAATTTAATTTCCATGTTTTTAGAAAAGAATGATTACTTTTAATTAAATAAAATTAATATAAAAAAAAAATAACATTTCATTAGTAAAGTAAAATATTAAATGTCAAGAAGAAAATTATAATAACTTTTAACATACTTTTCAATATTTGTTTGTATAATTTACTTATTGAGATTCAGCTTGAGGATATTAAATTTACTTAAATACTTAGACAAACCTAAACCCATATTTTATTTAGATTTGTGAAATAAATAATTAAAAGAAACAAATGTTACATGCTTACACTCTTCTTCTTCTTCACATCTTCATTTTCTTGTTCTCCTCATTTTGTATCATATCAAACGAAATAAAATATGAAAAAGCAAAACAGAAAAAAAAAAAACACGAAAACTCATAAATAAAAAGGAAAAAGATAAAGAAAATTACGTGAACCTCACCTTTTCTTGTGCTCGATCCGTTGGTTCCTCCACGACGGACGGCGAACAAGGAACACACTCCAATCGTGCTTCCATCGTCGAAGATGCGCGGATCCCATGCTTCCTCCACTCTAAGTGGTCTCAATGGAAGTTGATGGCTAATGGTTAGACAAGGATCTGCTTCATCTACAAAGAATGAAGTGTATAAGAATCATGTTTATTAAATGTCATAAATCTTTTTTGCTATTTTATATTTATTTGTCTTATGTATAAAGGAAATAATGCATGTACTAATCAAGTTTAATGTAATATGTTTATTTATAGACTTATGTTGTTATAAACGTTTGTGCAATTTTATACTAATATTAAAATATGTACGAAATAGCATACTCTCTAAAAGGAGAAATAAAAAAAGTATTAGGAGGAAAACCACCAAATCTACCAAAACCATTAGATGGTAGTTGGCGTCAAATTAAAATCAAACTTTAACGTACCTTGTACTAACTATATTTGTAGTACACATGTACTTTAAGTGCAATATCAAGGTTGTGTATTGGTGAGTTGTAGACTTACGGTGCACGACCATTGATGTATGATGTCAAAACTCAGTAATAATTTGTTATTTTTGGCAAACAAATAATGCTATCGTAGATTTTGTCAATGACATCTTAATCTTAATTCTTGATATATGAAATTTAAAAAAACAAAAAATTAATGCATAATTGGTGATTTTGTATATTAATTAAATATAAAGTAATATTATAACCTATCACTACTAGAAAACATCAATTTAGCGACAAGCCAAACATTGACGCAAATTTGCGGATTTAGTGACTTTGTTAGCATCTAATTTAATTCCGATCTCACGATACGATAGAATTTTGAGATAAGTCAAGAGACTTAATTCTTTTGTTTTTCTTGGCACTTTATAACATAGTTAAGAAGTTCTCAAGTACCTAAGGTTAGCTAAGCAAATTCTAAAGTGTTTCTCCAGTTTCGGTGTACTTAATGAGTCGTAATCTAGAATTACCGATAAACTTTCGAGACAACTATAAACGTAATCGAGATTCTAGAATTTAAGTGCGGAGATGGCCTAAGATTTTGACCGTTGTCACATTCTCTCCGAGTTAGAAGAATTTCGTCTAGAAATTCCACTGGTGAAACTGTCTAGATTTAGTTGACGGACAGATGAGGATATTTACGCTTCATGAAATCCTCTTGTTCCCATGTGCACTCAGGTTCGTGCTTAGAATTCCGGCGAACTTTGACGATCGGAATTTTGCTTTGTCTTAAGCGCTTGATTTCCTTATCAAGGATTTCAGTTGGTTATTCAATAACGTGTAAGCGATCGTCAATTTGGACTCCCTCAGGAGGTAAGATTTGCGAATTATCAGCTAGACGCTACTTAAGATTCGATAAGTGAAACGTATCATGAATCGCGCTCGATTCTTGCGGTAACTTAAGCCTATATGCCACCGGGCCGATCTTTCTATGATTTCGTAGTGTCCATACCGAGTTCTAAATGGGGTTTTGGGTATGTCCTCGTCGTGGACTCTCAATGGAAGATACTCTGACCGAAGGTCAATCTTTGAGAAATACGAAGCACCTTGCAATTGATCGGACATATCATCGATTCGAGGAAGAGGGTATCGGTTTTTGATTGTCAGTTTGTTCAATTCCCTATAGTCGAAGTAATGACCTATCCTTCTTCTTTAGGAATGGGTTTGGGGCTCCCCATAGTGAAGAGCTGGGAAGAATGATTCCTCTTTTCTAGGAGTTTCTTGAAGTTTGCTGGATAACTCCTACATTTCCGCGGGTGCTAGGTGGTATGGTGTCTTAGCTATGATTACTACCCCAGGGAATTAAATCAATTCGGAATTTGACCTGTCTAGTTGGGGGAAGTCCAAGAAAGTCATCTGGAAATACTTCTGGGTAGTCTCACACCATGGGAATATCTTGTATGCGCTACTCTTCCGATTCCTTCTCAACTACATGCGTCAAGAATGTGAGACATTTCTTCTTCAAATACTTACGAATCTTCATACATGACACCATTTTTAAACTCTTATTAGGCTTATCTCCGTGTATGACAAGAGTTTCGTTTCCTTGAAGGGGTATTCATATCACCTTCTCATGGCAGCATATATCCGCGTGATTTTTGGCTAACCAATCAATGCCGACCACCACTTCCCAGTTTAATTGGAATGAGGTTATCCTCAACACTTAGGGTACAATTCATGCTTACCACTACATCAAATTACTTCCCAGTTTAATTGGAATGGGGTTATCCTCAACACTTAAGGGTACAATTCACGCTTACCACTACATCAATTTCCTCTATTAACACAAATAACTGTCTATTTGTGAACTAATGTTCATTAAAAATAAGATCATAGATCCATAAATACGAGGATAAACTTTTATATATATCCGAGATACAATCTACTTCTAATCTATTCAAATTTCAGATCACATGGGTAATAAAGTGCTTATATCATGGCTCTATATCGTAAAGACGTCGCGTATATCACAATATCATCTGTGGATTGTTGGCACTTCCGCCTAATCCGTGCTTAGTCCTTTGTTTTATATTGGATACTATTTTCCTCTAGAAGCGAATCTTATCCTTGATTTGTACTAGAATGGATCTCCTTGCAATTCTCAGTTCCTGCTCGTAGGTTCTACACCTAGCCCTGAGCTCCCAAACTTAGGCATCTAGTACTTCCACCTGATCTCTCATTCTTTCGTATTCATCGATATGAATTATCCTGCCATCTTGATTCTCGCCTAACTCCACGACTATTTCTTCCATTGGAGCAATTCTCTCGTTCAGATATTTGTACTAGATTTGTTCTTCATGGATTAGATCGTCGTCGGACAAGTAACTGTCTAGAGTGAGGTTTGCCATTTTGCTCTCTGCCTGATCGTACATCAACTGCTGCTAATGATCCATTCTCATCTGGCGGTACCGTAACTCGACGACGATGACCCGAATCCTATGTGCCTCTTCTCAAGTGATGCCGGAAGTGTGCTCGATCGACCTTCTAGTGATTGTACGTGGCATCTCATCCGCCTCCTGATGTGGTGATGCCATCATCACTCTCCTCGGTTTCTAGCCGTATGCCAAATGCGTAGTCCCTGGGGGAAATGGTTGGGGTAGCACTGGTGTCGGTGATACTCTCGGAGTGTCACCACTCACTTCGTGCATAGAACCGGTCTCCAAAGCGCATCTGCTAGGATCTATCTTTGATGGGCACTTCTTGCCCGTTGAATCTGAAGCTCGGCGGTTACGGCATCCATAGTACGTGCTATCCTAAAGGTAATATTAAGGTCTCGTGATTTCGGGATTCCGAAAACGACTCTTGGGGGTTTCGTTGCTGCTAGACGTAGCGCTCCAAAGATACTCGGGTGGATATGGCGACGTTCTTATATGGGGTGACTCTCGTACGCAGGCCATATAGAGGTGACTGGGGTAAAACGGGCGTCAGTGACGTATCATCACTCGCTTCGCGTGTGGATTCGATCTCAATCGAGGGCTCCTCTTCCTCGGGTTCGGTGTTAGGCGATTAGTCCTGGGTCGACTAGTGACGTAACTGGAACTGTTGGCCGATCCGGCATCGTGGATTGAGAAACACGACGTGATAAGACTACCAAAAGAGAATTTAATTCCTAGAGGTATATATCAAGTCTTAGCATATGAAGGTACTAAGCACACTTAAAGGAATTCTACTAGCTTAAATAGGTTCTACGACGCGTACTTATTCCTATAACCACTTCCGGTCTTGCATCGCTTCTCCTTTAATTGTACATAGTTGATCAAGCTATGTTAAATTAAATTCGAAGGATGTAACACCCGAACTGTTAGACATAAAATAGGATTTGCACTTATATAAATCCAGGTCTGCGACAAAATCAGAACTGTCGCAGAAAATGATCATGCGACAATTCTAGATTGTCGCTGTAAGTGAAAATGCAACAGTCATGATTGTCGTAGGTGGTGTAAATGCGACAATCTATGATTGTCGCAGGCACTTGTGAGTTCAAGTGTAAATACTTGACTCAGCTTCATTTTTAAGTAGTTGGTTAAATCGAGCGAAATTGTAAGTGCGTTTGTGTATCTTCTATTCAGAGTGAAATTGAGAGCTTGTAACAAGTCATAAGTATCAATTCATGATCATTTGATTACTTGTTCATATACATACATACGGATTTCACACAAAACTCGTTCCAAACACGAAATTCGATCCAACACGAAATAGTCATACTTAGAAGGAACGTTAACTTAATGGTTATAGTCTAGGCCTACTAATTCAACCTAGTTCACTATAACCTTGGCTCTGATACCAATCTGTTACACCCCTAGGGCACGACGAGTTTAGATCACGAACAAAGATTACAATGAACAATACTAAGAGAGTCGTTAAACAAGAGCATTCAATCATGTTTTTCAAATACTAATACTGGTGCTTTTCATGTTTCAGATCTAAAAACGACAAATCTTCATGACAAATCCCGAAGTCCAAAGAGTCAAAAGTTTAATCGCACTTTCAATAGTTTTTATTCGCGTAACTAGAATAATATCAACAAACATGATTCGTTGTATTCTTAGCATTCAAACATTTGTAATCATACTTTGCATTATGCTAGAAATTATCTTGTGAATGTGAATAAATATATGTTGCATGATAAAATTGTAGCTAGACGTAATAGTTACTATAAACCTACTATGCAATATCAATCTAAATCATGGAAATCAAAAGGTTGGGTTTCAAAATAGATTCCTAAACTAAAGAGCACACCCAAAATGATTTCCAAATGGGTTCCTAAGCTTAAAAGTCCACCCAAAATAATCTCAAAATGGGTACCTAAAAGGAATCAATCAACCATAAACTGCACTAACCCTCACGAACTCGTTGAAAAATGGGTTCCTAAGGATTTTCCAATGGTTTGATTTTGCAGAAAATCTCGGAGTGTGTTTGGTATCTTGATTCAGGATGTTCCAGACACATGAACGCAGATAAGTCCCTTCTGATAAATTTTATTGTAAAATTCATGGGGATAGTTCGTTTTGGTAATAATCACTTTGCTGCAATAATGGGTGTTGGAGATCTGGTAAGGGGTAAAATAACTATCAAACGGGTAGCTTATGTTGAAGGTTTAAGGCACAATTTGTTTAGCATAGGTCAATTTTGTGACAAGGATTTAGAGGTTCTATTTCGAAAACGAAGCTGTTGTGTTCGAACTGAAGATGGAAATGAATTATTAAACGGAACCCGTGGCACAAACCTCTATACCATTGATTTAGATAGTGCACAACCCATGGCTGATGTATGTTTACTATCGAAAGCCTCTTCTCAACAATTATGGTTGTGGCACCGTCAGTTTTCTCATCTCGATGTTCATCAGATCAATAGTCTCTCTCGCTCTAGTGTTGTTCATGGTCTACCTGAACTGATATGATCAGGATCTGATACGTGTATGGATCGGACTAAATTGGAACTAATGTATAGGATATATGTGTTTAACAAATTAGACCTATAATTTGCTAAACAGATTGCAAATCAAGACCTATTGATTTGAATCCAGCCAAAATCAGGAACACGTCCCAAATTGACAATCAAAAGAATTATAACAATAATTCAAGAGAGTTTTTGTTTTCTTTTCTTAAAAATCTGATCCCCAAACTGAATATGGCTAAACAAAAGCCTACAAATTGTCGGTTACAAAACTCCAAGAGCCTTACAATAATGGAGACTTTAACTACAATTTAAGACTAATAAAAACATAATAAAACCACATTTTAAAACTGAAAATTCATTCACAATAAAATGCATCATGCAAACTTTAATCCACCAAGGTTACCATGCACACTCCATGGGTCATTGAGCCCAAACCAGCTTCAAACCCAATAATAAGCGCCAACCCATCATCCAACAGCCCATCACCTTTCGGGCCTTCTTTATCCATGTATGTATTAGGATTATCTTTGCAAATCATGCGCACTGGGAAAAATGAAACATGCTTCCCATAAATCCAAATCAACACAAAGTTCAGATGCAGTCCATCTTCTTCATATGGATTTATGTGGACCAATACGCGTTCAAACCATCAATGGCAAGAAGTACATTCTTGTAATCGTGGATGATTTTTCACGCTATGCATGGGTATACTTCTTAAACTCTAAATCGGACACTCCAGAGGCTCTCATCACCTTTTTGAAACAAACACAAGTAAATCTTCCACTTCAAGTTAGATCAATTCGCTTAGATAATGGAACTGAGTTCAAGAATAACACACTCAATGCATATTTGGAATCGGTTGGAATCACGCATCAATATTCCGTTGCACGTACTCCACAACAAAATGGTGTTGTAGAACGTCGAAATCGAACTCGAACTCTTGTTGAGGTAGCTCGCACAATGCTCATATACTCTCAATTACCGATGTTTTTATGGGCAGAAGCTGTAAATACTGCATGTTTTACTCAAAACCGGTCAATCATCAATAAGAGGTTCAGAAAGACACCATATGAAATAATCAACAACCGTCCTCCAAATGTAAAGTTTTTCCGCATCTTTGGATGTCCATGTTATGTGTTAAATGATCATGACGATTTAGGAAAGTTTTCTTCAAAGGGTGACGAAGGGGTTTTTATTGGCTATTAAAAGGATAAAGTTGCATATCGGGGTGTATAATAAGCGAACAAAGATAGTTAATGAAAGTGTCAATGTCAAGTTTGACGAATTATAAGAAATGGTTTTTGAACAAAGCAATTCAAAACCCGCTTTAACCAGTTCAAAAGCAGACAAATCCGAAACATCAATTATGAATGATATTGATGAATTGTTTTCAGATTTTTATGATGAATACTTTGGAACATCCTCGTCGTCTGCTAATACTCCTGTTGAATTATCAAGTCCTATACCCTATGTTTATACTTCAAATACTCAGTTTGAATATCAACACCTTCCGTTTGAGCGAAAATGGACAAAGTCTCTTCCCAGTACTCAAATAATTGGAGATCCATCAGCTGGAGTTCAAACAAGGAAAACTACTCAAAATGAATGTTTATATTCAAATTTTCCGAGCTCCATTGAACCAACAAGTGTTAAAGATGCTTTACTTGATCATGATTGGATTAATGCCATGCAAGATGAGCTAAATCAATTTGAGCGTCTTAAAGTCTGTAGACTTGTACCTAGACCACCTAGCAAATCAATTGTGGGTAGCAAGTGGATATTCAAAAACAAAAAGGATGCAAATGGAGTCATTATTAGGAATAAAGCTCGACTTGTTGCAAAAGGGTACAGTCAACAGGAAGGGATTGATTATGACAAAACATTTGCACCGGTTGCACGAATCGAAGCCATTTGGATCTTTCTGGCTTGTGATGCTCACAAGAACTTCACAGTCTATCAAATGGATGTGAAAACAACTTTTCTAAATGACATTCTTAATGAAGAGGTCTATGTGGGTCAACCAGATGGTTTTGTCAACCCACGGCGCCCAACTGATGTATACCGATTGAAAAAAGCGCTATATGGACTAAAGCAAGCTCCACGCGCTTGGTACGATGTGTTGTCCAAATTTCTTTGTACAGTCTGGTTTCTCAAAGGGTACAATTGACATCACTCTTTTTATTAAGAAACAAAAAGATGATATCATATGAATTCAAATATATGTAGATGATATCATATTTGGATCCACTAATGCCAAATTGCTACGTGTATGGACCAGAATAAATAGGAATTAGTGTGTAGTATATATGTGTTTAACAAATTAGACCTATAATTTGCTAAACAGATTGCAAATCAAGACCTATTGATTTGAATCCAGCCAAAATCAAGAACACGTCCCAAAATGACAATCAAAAGAATTATAACAATAGTTCAAGAGAGTTTTGTTTTCTTTTTCATGAAATCTGATTCCATAAACTGAAAATGGCTAAACAAAAGCCTACAAAATTGTCGGTTACAAAACTCCAAGAGCCTTACAATAATGGGGACTTTTAACTACAATTTAAGACTAATAAAAACATAATAAAACCACATTTTGAAACTGAAAATTCGTTCACAATAAAATGCACCATGCAAACTCTAATCCACCAAGGTTACCATGCACACTCCATGGCTCATTGAGCCCAAACCAGCTTCAAACCTGTAAGCGCCAACCCATCATCTAACAGCCCATCACCTTTCGGGCCTTCTTTATCCGTGTATGTATCATCCCCTTCCACTTTGAAAGGAATTGACCTCAATTCAGCAAGACCATGATCATCAAGATAGGGTGAAAGATCTCCCACGTTAAAAGTAGCATGCACCCCATAATCTCCGGGTAACTCCACCTTGTATGCATTATCTTTCACACGTGCAACCACCTTGTAAGGACCTTCAGCTCTTGGCATCAATTTGTTTTTTCGTTTGCTTGGAAAACGCTCTTTTCTCAAATGTACCCACACTAAATCACCATCAGCAAACACCCGACGCTTCCTACTTTTATTGGATTTCTGTTTGTAAGCTGCATTAACAGCCTCAATACGATTACGAACTTGTTCATGCAACTTCATCATAGATTTCAGCTTAGCATCAGCATCCTTGTGAACCAACTCCTCCTTTGGCAATGGGATCAAATCTAATGGCAGGTAGGGATTAATTCCATAAACGACTTCAAACGGAGAATGACCAGTAGAATAAGTAGGAGAACGATTATAAGCAAATTCAGCATAAGCGAGCTTAACATCCCAATCTTTTTGAGTCTTGCTCACCAAACCCCTCAACAACGTCCCCAAGGTCCTGTTTGTAACTTTAGTTTGGCCATCCGTTTGAGGATGATGTGATGTGCTAAACAACAACTTGGTTCCCACCTTCCTCCACAAAGTATTCCAGAAATAACTCAAAAACTTGGAATCCCGATCAGAAACAATGGTTTTGGGGATCCCATGCAAACGTACAATTTCCCGGTAATATAAATCAGCTACATTACTAGCATCATCAGTTTTGTGACAAGCAACAAAGTGAGCCATCTTGGAAAACCTGTCAACAACAACCATAATAGCATCCTTACCCCTTTGAGTGCGAGGTAAAGCTACAATAAAATCCATGGACACGTCTTCCCAAGGACGAACTGGAACTGGTAAAGGTGAGTACAAACCAGGTTTGAACAAACTTTTAGCCATATGACATGTCACACACTTACCCACAATGTTAGTTACATCCCCTAACATCTTTGGCCAAAAGAAATGCTCTTTCAACACTTCCAAAGTCTTGACCACCCCAAAATGCCGGCCAACCCACCACCATGTGCTTCACGTATCAACAATTCACGAACAGTATGTTTTGGGACACAAAGCCGGTTCCCCTTGAAGAGAAAACCATCTTGCACCGAAAACTCCCCTTGGGCACCATTAGTACATTTCCCAAACAACTCACCAAAATCAGCGTCATCACCATAGTAATCTTTTAAAGTTTCAAAGCCCAACAGACGAACATCAAGTGTAGCAAGTAAAGCATAACGACGCAAGAGTGCATCAGCCACCACATTACTTTTACCATCCTTATATTTCGAAGCGAAATGAAAGGATTGCAAAAACTCCACCCACTTAGCATGCCTTGGACTCAACTTTTGCTGCCCATTAATATACTTCAAAGACTCATGATCTGAATGCAAAATGAAATGATTTGTACGCAAATAATGACTCCAATGATTCAATGCCCTAACAATGGCATAAAATTCCTTGTCATAAGTACAATAATTCAAACGAGCACCCCCCAATTTCTCCGAAAAGTAAGCAATGGGACGTTTGGCTTGAATCAGAACAGCACCAATACCGACTCCACTTGCATCACACTCAACTTCAAAGGGTTGCGAAAAATCTGGAAGAGCCAAAATAGGAGCAGTACACTAATGCTCCTTGATTGTTTCAAACGCCTTTTGGGCATCTACCCCCATACAAATGCACCTTTCTTCAAACAATTGGTAATGGGACTAGTAAGAGTACTGAAATCACGAATAAAACATCGATAAAATGAGGCCAAACCATGAAACAAACGCACTTCACTTATGTTTTTTGGACTAGGCCAGGATTTGATCGCTTCAATCTTGGTCTGATCCACGGACACCCCATCTTTGGAAACCAGATAACCTAAGAACATCACCTTATCAACTAGAAGTGAGCACTTCTCCTGTTTTCCAAAGAGTTTTTAAGCTCTAAGGGTTTCAAAGACTTGCTTCAAATGTTCTTCCTTGTTCCTGCTATACACCAATATATCATCCAAATAAACCACAACGAACCTGCCCAAAAACGACTTCAAAACTTCATTCATCAGCCTCATAAACGTACTAGGAGCATTCGTGAGACCAAAGGGCATCACGGTCCACTCATATAACCCATGCTTGGTCTTGAAGGCTGTTTTCCACTCATCCCCTTCACACATTCGAATCTGATGATAACCACTCCGCAAATCAATTTTTGAAAACACCACCGATCCATGGAGCTCATCTAACATATCATCCAGCCTTGGGATTGGAAAACGATATTTGATGGTAATGTTATTCACTGCCCTACTATCAACACACATTCGCCACGTTCCATCCTTCTTAGGTACAAGCAAAACAGGTACAGCACACGGGCTTAAGCTTTCACGCACATAACCTCGGCTCACAAGCTTATCAACCTGTTTTTGTAACTCCTTTGTTTCCTCCGGATTACACCGATAAGCAGCCTTATTAGGCAATGGTGCTCCCGGAATAAGATCTATCTGATGTTCAATGCCACGGATAGGAGGCAAACCAGCAATGGGGCTGCCCTCCAACAAATTCACGTTCTCCATAGAATTCTCCTTGGACACCAGCAAATACACCATTTCTCCAAAATCAAGAGCTTGTTCAACCTCTCGTTCACTAGCCAACATGGTGAGATTTGGGTTTTTGTTTTGTTTGGTACTTATCGAACGGGACATGGGCTTCAACACAATTTTTTTTCCTTTATCCTTCAGCTCATACTCATTGCTCCTCCCCTTATGTATCACGTCCCTATCAAACTGCCAAGGACGTCCCAACAACACATGGCAAGCATCCATGGGAACCACGTCACAAAGAATTTCATCTTTATACAAACCCATAGTTAATCCAACCCTAACTTGTTTTGACACCTTCACCTTATTGCCATCATCTAGCCAATGTAGTGCATATAAAGGATGGGCTGTAGTGAGTAAACCCAATTTTGACCCCATTTCACTAGAAGCAACATTAGTGCAACTTCCCCCATCAATAATCACGCTACACCATTTGTCTTTGACGAGACATTTGGTATGGAAAAGCTGGTCTCTTTGATCGGAATCAGCATGCACAACTTTAGTTTGTAATGTTCTAAGAACCAAAGTCGTGTCATAAGACGGTGGCTCATAACTTTCCTCCTCTTCGGACTCCTCTTTCTCTCCAAACACAAAAACGTCACCCAACCTTTCCTCTTCTTCGATCAGCTCTTCACGGCAATCAAGGGCTTCCCTTAAGTCACTATTCTTTTATTTGAACATGCTCTTCAATTAGCTTCGATGGTTTTGGAGATTGAGTTGATGAAACTGGACCAGAAAACTTGGATGAACAGTTTGTGCAGTTCATACAGGAAGTTGATGGAGAAGGTTCTGCAGATAAATCTGATAAAAGTGCAACTCCTCCAGTGATAGTCTTATTTGCTACATCACTGTAACGACTCGGATCTTGAACCTGAATTTTTCCTGTTGCTTTCGTCTTCAATTCATCTCATATGCTTGTAGTTTTCCGATAAGATCTTCAAGAGACCAAGTTGGCATGTTCTCATTTTCTTCCATTAACAAAACACGATTGTCCCATTTAGATGGAAGAGAGTTCAAAAGCTTCTTGTTGATCTCCACTTTTAAGTAATCCACACCCAATTCATTTAATTCACATACTAGCTGAGAGAATCTTGAATTCAGATCTTTAGTTGATTCATTCGGAAGATGATCGTATAAATCAAATTGTCTTTTGAGTAGATCCTTTCTGCTTTGCTTCAGTTGATCATTTCCTCCAAACCTTTTTGCTAGTGCTTCCCAAAGTTCAAATGCTGTTTCCTGCCTTTTAAAACATTGCAAAACATCTTTGGGCAAACACATAGTTATAGCAGCGTATGCTTTTCTTTCTTTATCATACTCTTTTCTTTCTTCTGTGGTCATTTGTTTAACAGTTTTAACCGCAGAATCTTCCCTATAAGTACCGTCCACTCTTGGTCGAATATATCGTTCAGTGATTGGAATCCATAGATCCGAATCATTAAACGCTATAAATGACTCAAATCTGTTTTTCCAACTTGAATATTCGTTACTACTTAAAAATCGTGGAGGTTTATTTGGTGTACCTATTTCGTTGTCAAATTTTAACATGGCAGTCATGTTTGAATAGGCCATCTTTTTCAAATAATCGTCAAATAGTTTCAAGAATTAAAGTTTCAAGGTTATGCGATCTTAATGATATGCGAACTTAGCTATGCGACTTTCTGATAAAGTCGCACAATAAAGTCTAGTCTAAGTTCGCTAAACATAGTCTGTCAGTAAAGTCGCACAGATATAATCACACAAGTAAGGTCTCGGATAAGGTCGCACAAATAAAGTCTCAGACAATTTTGAAAAACTAGTATGCGATCTTATCCTAAGGTCGTATACGCGACTTTATGAATAGAGTCGCAGAACGTACTGAACAGTTTTAAGAACTTGATCAAAAACAAGTTTAAAGCTCAAATTGATTGTACCAATATGTGTAAGTACTCCTTATCAATGCACAGTGACTTTATCAAAGTCGCAGAAGCTTAAACTCGCAGTTTCACCTTCAACCGAAATCACATCCGTACACAAAATCAAATTCAACCGTGAATTTGATTCAAAAACTCTTGAATACGCTTGCTATGATGAATTCGAAGTTGTCTGTATCCTTTTCTGAATAATTCAGTCGTCAAATCTTCAAAAACTTCAAAATCCGTATAGATACGTATGTGACGTCACTGTGATCAACTAAAACTTGTTCTAATCCATGAATTCACTGAGTATAAATTTAATTCAATGCTTAATGAATATCAGGAACACAATTCTTCAATTAGAATCAATCAGATTCCATCACAGTAGATCAATTTCTCAAAACTTCAAATAACCAAAACTTTGCACGATCAGTTCTCTCCGTACACAATTGTAAAACCTCAATCAGCTCTGATACCAAGGTCACATATACACTCTGATCAGATTACAATTACAACTGATTATGTGCGGAATCCAGTAATCAATTGAATAAACGGTTTGAATTGAACACGCAAACTAAATAAACAGATTATATTGATAATCAAATGATTAAAGATGTTCACTGATATATCTGATTACAATACTCTCTGAATATCACATTTAAGCATGCGTACAAATGAAATCATAACAGCCTATTTATAGACAGACCTGCGACACTACTGTTATACGACCTTAAGCTAAAGTCGCAGATAGTGTCGCATAGACACTAATCTAAACATCTAACACTTATCAAGATTCTGACACTCTAATCTTGCACCAACGTCTTTCATCATAGAATACGTAAGAACCTTCAGTTTTCCCTCAAATTCATACGTCGGAGAGTAATACCCTTCACTAATGCAAATCCACATCTTCAGATCATTGAACTTCGCAAAAGATTCAAACCTATCTTTCCACCGAAAGTAGTCTTCTGCTTTTAGAAGTTTCGGTGGTGAAGTGGACTTACCCACTTCATGATCCATTTCTATCATTTTGCTGAGATTTGACATTTTAATGTAAGTGTACGAGTAAAGCCAAACAAAGTCAAATGAACTTGGGAAGGTTCGAAGTCAGCTAAGTTCGTACAAAAATTAGGTAGGTTCCAACAACAAATAAGTTCGAAGGAGTCAACAAACTTGACTGACCAAAGACTGTTGAATAAGTTCGCATGATGAACTGTTTGTATGATGAACTGTTGAATAACTCAGACTTGAAAATTTTGAATCTAGGCCCTTTTCAACTAACTTTTTCGAATACCTTGTATCGGGGGTGATCTATAACACATTTGAATCTAGGCCCTTTTTCAACTGACTTTTTCGAATACCTTGAATCTAGGCCCTTTTAAACGTCAAAGTCTTTTTTAATCTCTCGTTTCTTTAACGTGTAATACCCCGAACCAAAATGAATAAAATACGTAAGCTCTGATACCACTTGTAGGACTTGGTGATTGGATTCACGAGGTAATCTAGTTTATATGAGTGCGGAATCCTCAAATAAACAAAACGATAATAAACGAGTAACTACAAATATGTAAAGAACACAATATAGGCTATATTCAATATAAACTTGTATTACATTCAAACTAAGACACTAATACACAATTTATACGCACTAGCCTATCTGGAAACTCAGTTCTAAACTCACACTCTAAAACTTTCGGACTTGTGTATATATAAGCACATATGAACTTACCTAAGTTCGCAGGTCTTCCTAAGTTCGTTCGAACCTACAAAATACACATATAAAACTAAAGTTAACAATTACAATGATTAACAAATAAGACTAATTACAAGTAGACGTTGTTATCACACAAGATCACCAACAGTATCCTGCATGCTAACCGTTACGACTCCTATCCAAGTCCTACGAACACGAATGTTCTAGTTAGGCTCTCGTCTAATTTAGTTTGTTAGAATTGCTTAACTAGCTAATCAAATTATAAAGTGTCATTTCGAGTTGATTTTTCCTTAGAATTTTGTTAACAATTCTAATCAATTTACAAACAAAATAATGGAAACACATGAAAACCAAACCCAAAAATCACCAAATTTTGTATACATAACACAATATTGTTTATAAATTTTCTATAAAAATTTGAGAATTTTTAGAATTATAGTTTATTTATTATTAATTTATGTCTAATATACGATGGAATTTCAGATTATATAGCAAATGATCTTCAAAAATTACAAAATATTTACCACATCAGTTTCTATCAAACACTAGACTTTTGTAAAAAAATTTAGTCTTTTTTACCACCCAAATAATATATTTTTTGGTGTGGGGTGTTATTTTCAACGCAAAATAACATAGAAAAAGTGTCAAGATTTTTGACTTGAAAAACTAATTTTTACGATTTATTTCCTTGTTTTAGTGCTAGTCTTAAAGAAAATACATATAAGTTCCAAAATTATTTCCTATAGTACTATATACCATAAAGAAGCTGTGAAAAATCGAATTCTTATTTTTAACATGTTTTTAACTGATGTTATGATTTTTGTAACATGATCTACCCACAATTAGTCATTTTTCACAAGAATTTTGACGTTGTGTGTTTAAGCATTTTGTAAGTATACAAGCAAAACTTTTCAAGATATAATATTTTTACCCTACTGAGGTCAACTTGTTAAGCGACTAAAAACAATTTTTTGTAATTTTTATGATATGAACACATAAACACGCATATCAAGCTTAATAGTTTCAGGAAAATTTGTGTTGGCGCACCACTTTTGTGTGATGTGTTTGGAGGTCGAATACTCATTTTTTTTAGTGAGACGACTTGGGTTTGAAAGCTAACACCTAAATCTAAATTCTAGAAGAAAAATCAGAATTTTTAGACCAAAATTAATTCAGTTATGGCCGGTTAAAGTCGGACTATGAAATCTGGCACATTGCATGCTTGAGTGTAAGTTAACTTTTTGAGTGATAGACTACCATTTTAGCTCCTAGACCTCAATCATTGATTTGGGCCTCAATTTACATGCATGCACCATCATTTTTTCCAGAGATTAACTTATTTTTAATAATAGTATCCTTTTATCCACATCAAAAGTTATGAAAAAGACGATTTTCATTGATTATGAACAAGTATTGTAACTTTTGAACTCGATTTCAGTTTGATCATCGATCATCCTCTCTTTTAAACACATGGAGATGTGAAAATAATGATCTACAAATAGCAAGCACATTTTAAAGGATTTCTAACCATAATGGGCATAGAATCCATAATTTTGAATGAAAAACATAAATTTAAAGACTAAAAATGTAAGAAATGAGGTTAGAGATGTTGTATTATACCTTTGTGTTGTTGAATAGCTCAAGAACACCTTAAAAGTTCTGAAAATTAAGTGGTTGTAGGCTGATTTCTTGAGAGAGTTTGTGAAAAAATGTGTGTGTGTTTTCTTGAGAGAGAAAGAGTATAGGATGTAATGAGTGTGAATGAAGTGTATGAGTGAATAAGTAAGAAAATGTAGAGATTTGTATGGAGAGGAGGGGGAGGTGGTGGTTGGTCCAGATTTTTGGAGTAATAAAGGGGGGTTTAAATTTATTAACTTTTGTTAAATATAAAGCTTAATTCTTATATTAATTATTCGTTTTAAAAATGTATAAGTTTTGTATAATGTAAGACTTTAAATTGTGATGTTTTAATGATTAATAGTTGAGTTATAAAAAATGATGTTCTTAATTTCTAAAATACTTCAAATTGTATTTGGATAGTTTATAATGGATGTTCAAGTATCAATTTGTCGAATTCGAGTTTCGTTTACGTAGGTACATGATTTTAATTAATCCCGATTTAGCGATAAGATAGACTATTTTTAGTTAAGTCAAGAGACTTAATTCTTTTGTTTTTCTTGGCATTTTACAACCTAATTAAATAATTCTCATTTATCTAGGGTTCGCTAAGCAATTTTCTAAAGTGTTTCGACAGTTTCGGTACACTTAAGGACTCCTAACCTATAATTAAAATAGAATTTCGAAAAAAGCTGTAAACGTAATTGAAATTCTAGAATTTAAGTACGGGAATGATGTTGCTACATATTGTGTGACAACAGCTTCTAGTTTGTAATAGTTAGGTTGTAAGTCATTTTGTTAATCATTGTAATTATTAACTTTAGTTTTGTATGTGTATTTGGTAGGTTCGTACGAACTTAGAGTAGGTACGAACTTAAGTTCGTACAAACTTAGGTGCCTATATATACACAAGTCCGAAAATAGGATTTAAGGTTGAGGAACTGAGTTTCCAGGAGACTAGTTCGAATACTTTGTGTTTGTAAGTCTTAGTTCGAATGTAATACAAGTTTACATTCAATAAAGCATAAAAGTGATCTTTACATGTTTGTTATTACTCGTTTATTATCGTTTATGTTTATGTGAGGATTCCGCACTCGTATAAACAAGATTACCTCATAGATCCAGGTCACGGGAACCTACAAGTGGTATCAGAGCCTTCGAAATCGTTTCATTTGGTTCGGGGTAAAGAAACGAGACATTAAAAAAGATTTGGACGTTAGAATCTTTGTTTTTAACTTCAAAAGGTGTTAGAAATCACTCCTTGCAAAGGGTATTCGAAGTTGCACGTTGAAAGAAACCCAGATTTGAAATTTTCAGATATGAGTTTTTCAACAGCAGATCGTACGAACTTAGAAAGCTTCATACGAATTTACCTGGAATACCATTCGAACTTATAGCTGTAAGGTCGTACGAACTTGATGCCTTCGAACTTAGACAGTCAATTTTGGCAATCAAGTTCGTTTGACCTCTTCGAACTTAGGAGGTTCTTCGAACTTACTTTGTGTACGAACTTAACTTTTACAAGTTCGTTTGACCTCTTTTGGATGAGGAAAGGTTTTTGAAGCAAAAGTCGAAGATTGAGTGGCTTCGGGTCATGCTGTTGCCGGGGCTTTTGTGAATCATTATGAGCATTTCCTTGGAATGAAAGGTCATACGATTAATCTTGATACTCAGGCTTTATTCACGAGTGTCCTAGGATCCCAGGTGGCTGATTATATGGTGCGTGATGTGACTAATAATGAGATTAAGGATGCTATGTTTTCGATAGGGAATGATAAAGCCCCGGGTCCTGATGGTTATACTGCTACTTTCTTTAAGAAAGCTTGGGATGTGGTTGGTAATGATGTTACTTGTGCAATTCGGGATTTCTTCTCTTCTGGTAAGCTTCTTAAAGAGCTTAATCATACAATTATTGCTTTGATCCCTAAAGTCTCTACCCCGGCTAAAATTACTGACTATAGGCCTATTTCGTGCTGTAATGTATGTATTAGCAAAATTATTGCTAATCGCATGAAAGATGGTCTTGGCAAAGTGGTTAGTGTTAATCAATCGGCTTTTGTCCCGGGTCGTAAAATCTCTGATAATATCTTACAGACTCAAGAGCTTATGAGAAATTATCATAAAAGTCGGGGTCCCCCTAGATGTGTGTTTAAAATTGATATTCAAAAGGCGTATGATACGGTGGATTGGGGCTTTCTAAAGGTAATCTTAGTTGGATTTGGCTTTCATCCCAAGATGGTCTCATGGATTATGACTTGTGTGTCGACTGCCTCGTATTCGATTTGTATTAATGGTGATATATTTGGGTGGTTTAATGGTAAGCGTGGGTTGAGGCAAGGTGATCCTTTGTCTCCATATTTGTTTACTTTAGTTATGGAAGTCCTAACTCTTATCTTGCAGTGTAGAGTCACCGATGCAGAAAGGTTCCAATATCATCACCATTGTGAAACGCAAAAGATTGTTAACGTTTGTTTTGCAGATGATTTATTCTTATTTGCTCATGGTGATGGTCATTCTGCGTGTGTTATTATGGCGGCTTTGGAGGAATTTAAGAATGTCTCGGGTTTAGTTCCAAGTATTCCGAAGAGTATTGCTTTCTTTTCTAATGTGTCTACTGCGGTTAAAGTGGATATTTTGAACTCTCTGCCTTTTGAAAAAGGTACCTTCCCCGTTAGATATTTGGGAGTTCCGTTGATTTCCACCCGTTTATTATATAGAGATTGTAGGGTTCTTGTTGAAAGACTTCAACACCGGGTTGCTGATTGGAAAAATAAATCTCTGTCTTTTGCGGGTCGGTTGCAGCTTGTTGTCTATGTTTTATCTTCTATGCACATCTATTGGGCTTCGGTCTTTATTCTTCCTTCTCGTATTGTTTATGAAATTGAACAACTTATGAGGAACTTTCTTTGGTGCCAAGGAGAGATGAAGAAAGGTAAGGCGAAAGTTGCTTGGGAGAACGTTTGTAAACCAAAATCTGAGGGTGGTTTAGGGATTCGCCGGCTTGATGATTTTAATATTGCGCTTATAGCCTCTCATATTTGGAGTATTCTCACTCATAGGGAATCTCTATTGGTGGAATGGATTCTTACATATATAAATTGAATGGGAGAAGCTTCTGGGATGTTCCTTGCACTGCGGATATGAGTTGGGGTTGGCGGAAGATCCTGCAGGTTCGTGATACTATACGTCCGTTTATATGGCATAAAATTCATAATGGTAAGTCTACCTCTATGTGGTTTGATAACTGGTGTGAATTCAGCCCTATCAAAAGGTTAGTTCCTACTCGGGCTATCACTCGTTCTGGTTTCTCGTTACAAGATACGGTTTATGATCATCTTCATAATGGTCATTGGAGGTGGCCGTCAGATTGGCTTATTAGGTTTACAGATTTATCCCAATTGAATGCTCCCAGTTTGAACGATAATGCTCAGGATGAAATATTCTGGCGTGATATTAGTGGTAACTTAAAACCGTTCTCGGTGTCCCTGGTCTGGGAGTCTATTAGATTTCGGGCTAATTCGGTTGACTGGAGCCATGTCGTTTGGTTTCCACATTGTATCCCAAGGCATGCTTTTCATATGTGACTTGTTGTTAATCAGAAGCTGAAGACTCAGGATATGTTAAGGCAATGGGATGTTGGTCCTTCTACCAACTTAAACCTGCTTCGATGTCCGTTTTGTAAAATGGTTCCTGATTCACATAACCATCTTTTCTTTGAATGCTCTTTTTCTATGTAGGTGTGGCATTTGGTTCGTGTGAAGTCGGGTATGGATGTTGTTCCTCATAGATTGGTGGACATGTTGGATTTTCTTATTCCTATATCGAGAGGTAGCACTGTTATTAGTGTTATTGCGCGAATTGTGCTTGCTGCTTCTGCAAACTACATCTGGCAAGAAAGGAATGATCGGTTATTCAAGAACAAGTCTTGGTCCGTTAGTCAGATTTATGATATTATTGTTGCTACTGTTCGGCTCAAGCTTGTTTCCCTTCGTTTTAAGAAGGTGGCGTCTCATGTTCGGAGTTTGTTAGATGCTTGGAAGATCCCATCTTCTTATATGGATCCAAATGGGAATTCCTCGTGAGAGCTGTACTCTTTTTTCCTTCTTCAAGGTTTTTCCCATTGGGTTTTTCTTGAGAAGGTTTTTAAGGAGGCAGTCTCATGGGGCTCTCTGTTCTCCCATTTGGTTGGTAGGTTTATCATTTACTCGCTTGGAGGTTGGTTAATCTGTCGGGGTTGCTCTATCTCAAGTTGAAGTTGATCTGGTCCGAAGATTGGTTGTCTTAGTTTTCCCTTTTGCGTGGTTTTGGTTTGTTTTTCCTTGTTTTGTTGGCTGTTTTTCTTTGGTTGTTTGTATCGAGCATGTTCGATACAATCTTTAGTTTTTGGGTGGTGTATTGCCATCCCATCTTGTAAATAACATTTTATAGTTATTTATAAATCTTACCGGGTATAACCCTTTACCCAAAAAAAGTTCGATAAAAAAAGAGTTATTTGGCGGGAAATTTCCAAAAAAAAAATTCTTTCACCAAAATTTGAATTTCGCCTTACCATTGATTAACTTTGGTTTGAGAAAATTTAAATTTTACTCGGAAAATTTTCGCGAATTTTGGAGGGAATATTCGAACTCGTATACTCTCTAATTACGATGTCAAATGTGAACAAGCTGATAGAAATGGATCTTGAAATAGGTAAAGCTACTTCACCACCAAAGCTTTTAAAAGCTGAAGATTACTTATGGTGGAAAGATAGATTTGAATCATTTGTAAAATTCAATGACATCAAGATGTGGATCTGTATAAATGAAGGGTATGATACACCTATGTTGATGCATATCTATGTGACAATCAACTTGTTTAGAAATTAGCTTGAGTTTATATAATTGCGCGACTTTAATTTTAGTGTCTCAGACTTCCAATATGCGACTTTAATATTAAAGTCGCAGGTATAGTCTCAGTTAAAGTCGCAGGCATGTATGTAGTATAAATACAGAGCAGTTCGTGTGCTTTTGAATGAGTTTATTTTACACACAGTCAAGAGAGAGTTGAGAGCTTATTTCTGTATTCATTTCATATATATCAATACAAGAAATCATTTGATTCAATCTCGTTTGTTCATCAAATAAATCAATTAAACTCAGATTCCGCATGGTTTAATTGACGATTCGAATTAGATCCAGAGCAGACGGACCTTACAACCTACTTATGAATTTGAAGGGAAATGTAAGTTTTATTCGTAATAAATGATGAAGGAGGCAGACAAAAGGATGTATGAAGTAGAGAACAAGGCGTTGTCTGCTATCATCGAGTGTCTTCCTCAAGAGATTAAGCATACCTTCAAATGTTACAACTTTTCTAGAGAGCTCTGGTTAGCTTTGGAAAAAAGATTCGACGGTAATGAACAGATCAAAGAGAGCCTTGGTTACTTAAACACGGGACGGTTCATATGATTGGAGTATATATGTTGAAGAGCCTTAGGCATTCGTGACCACAATTGATGAGGCAGATCAAAAGGATACTAGTGAGAAGAAGACTGAGAGAGAGTTACCTGCTTCAGAGACTAGGGTTATAAGATTGGAGTCAACTGATATTGTGAGTACCAAGGACTTCATTGCATATATGGCCAACATGGATGCTGAGAAGCATAAGGTTATTCTAAACTTAGACTTTGTAGTTAATGTTTGTGTTTTATGTACTAACTTTGTAGAGTAGGCTGAGAATTTAATAGAGTCATCAAAAACAATGACAACTTAGTTAAATGCTTTAAAACAAGAAAACACAACTTTAAAACTGAGAAACTCTGAGTTAGTTAATAAAGCTAAATCTGATGCAAAAGATTTAATCACTCTAAAAGATCGAGTCAACGAGAAGAGTCAAATAAATGATTTAGCTCGTGAGCATATTTTGGATTTAACTAAACCGTCTTCAAATAAAGAATAAGAATTAGCAGACGCTAAGGTTAGAATTGTTGATCTTAATAGGAAAATTGAACTAAAAAGATTTTTAGTTGAAACCTTAGATAGTCTATTAAATGTACAAGAAGTTCACTCTACTACACGACCAACAGTCTCTAAGATGGTAGACGTCACCGAGTCAACCAAGTCAGAGAGAGCTGAGTCAGGGACCAATGAGGAGTCAAAAACTAAAATTGAGTTTGTTAGACCTAAAATAGAAGATGTTAAGAATAAAAATGAAAAAGGTAAACAAACAGAATCGGAACACCAAACGAATCTCAAGGCTCATAAGAAAGCCTAAGAGAAGCGTTCGTGCTTCACGTGCCATCAAAAGGGACATGTAGCAAGTGTGTCCATGTAAGAAATCAAAAGTTTCAAAAATTGATAGTCCGAGGAGCACTTCTCCTGAAACAGGAAGCTCAAATGGAGAATCAATTCGGTCGAAACCTTCAAAACGTTTTAACAACCCCAACGAAAGCTTTTCTAACCAGAGTAGTACTAATAGGAATTTTTATAATTCAAATTATAACTATAAATCTAGGGTTATATATTCTTCAAACCAAAGGCCAGGCAATCAGAGACTTTTCCAAAAGTCTCCGGATATAAGGCCTAGTGGTTATTCCTCCCATTCCCCAACAAGTGAGAATTCCAAAGTATCCAAGTCACCTGAAAGGCGAGATGGATATCTGAAGGAATTTACATTTGTTGATGAGAATGGTCAACCCAAGTCTATGGTGGCTTGGGTCCCCCTTTGTAACTAATGATTTTTATCTAGTATGCAGGAACACAGACTTCAGAGAGTACAAGTTTAGCAGAAGATGTAGCTACTGAGGGGGAGATAAGATCAAATCTAAGATGATAATCTAGCTGATTTTTATGGTAAGGCTTTTGATAAATCAAGTTTTGAGTTGTTAGTCCACATCGCCGGAATGACAAATCATGAGTAACATATCTCCCTTAAGAACTTTTATCTATCTTTATTTTTTAGTATTCTTAGTCAATTTGAAAAACTATAAAATCTTGAGTGTCACTGTAATGACGCGAAGTAATGACGTACATACACAGTAAAAACTACCTTAATTCTAAACGTAACGAATAGCTTCATCATACGATGTATTGATAGGCATAAGACATAACGGTTTTTCAGGTACCTAATCTATATTAAATAATACGATCTTTCTATGCAATCTCTATTTTGATGTATGATCTAAGTCTTAATTCTTAGGTGATAGATTGTTCCATAATACATGTCATTGGATAGATGTAAACAAATTCATTTGGGGGTTTACTGACTGTTTCTTCTGCTACATCTTGAAACATGCTGACCTAGTCTCAGTCAATGTATCCTAAAAATAGAGCAAACTCGACCGCGAAACAAGAATACCGTTTTCAAGGTCTCTAGTCAAACTATGTCGCTTTGTTGTACGAAAGTACAGACCTGTCACCTCTGGTTTGATTTTAGATTCGTCTGCCTCTAACCTAAGTCTCGTCCAGTCTCTTCACATGTACAAAAGTACATTGCTCTTAATATAAAGGACCTAACTTAAAAAAGTACATTCCTCGAATTAAATTAAAAACATCCATTACATGGAATTCTGGACTTTCTCGATCCTAAGTGTCTATCAAAAGTGAGATACGTAGATAATCGTGAACAATAACTAACATTGTACTTGAAAATTCTGAGTGTTGGCAACTTAAGTGGACAACAATACCGATAATCGTCTTGAAATATAGTTACATACAAAATAACCAAGAAATACAATAATTCCTATTATGTACAGTCTACATCATGGCTAATATGATCTTCGTAACAGTGATTCTCACAAAAATAATGTGCTTTTTAATATGAATAATTTCATATTTGTATGTTTATTTTTAGTTATTTTTCATTTTAAGTTGTACACATTTAAGTTCTTACTAGTTGGGGAGCTAATTAGTTTTTAATGTTTTACTCTACGATTGGAGAAATAACCAGAACGAGATTTGTTTAAAGTCTATTTATTACTACGTGTTAAAGCTAGAACATCAAAATTCGAGGATGCTATTGGAGTAGCGCGTGAACAGACCGAGAGTGTTGATGAAAGTGATGATGAAGATGATATTCCACAGTTAGATGAATCTAGATCTAATAATACTTGGATCTCACTTAGGGTCTCGTTTTACTACGGATAAAGGCAAACATAAGTTGAATGAAGAGGATGATTATACATTGCAAGATGATGATGTTGATCCTGATAATGATAACTCATCACTAACTAGACGGTCCAAAAAGAAGACGGTCTAGTGGGGTTGTCATTAGTGAGCCGACTGCCCAATCCACAATCATAACAACAATTCCAACCGCACCTATTACAACTATTTCACCACAGCTTGGACAGAGATAAATCCTTGTTAAAGAGCGCGGTAGCTCAGGGGGAGAAGCCTGGTAGGGGGAGAAGACTGGTTGTAAAGAGGATGTGTTGAAAAAGAAATAGAGACAGAGACGATGATCCCAGTGACCAAATGATGTGGAGCTGCCTAGCAATGACCAAATAATGATGAGCTGCCTAACTCTTCAACTGGAAGACTTGGTAAGCTTGAACAGGTTAAGGGGAGTTTAGTCAATCTAACAGAGACTGATATCATTGAACTGATGAGTTTAATAGTGATAAGTCCGAGTTAGAGGATACCTAGAGAAGTTTAGTTCAGAAAATGTTGAAACTTCTAAAGGTGAATCGTAGTGATAGACCTAGAGGAGTTAAGATCTGAAAAGGATGAAATTCCTAAGGGTGAGTTGGAAGCTACAAGAGCTGTTGAGGATGTATATGATGATCTGATAAAGCTTCATGAAACTACAGAGATAGTTGGAAACATTGAGGATGAAGATGTCAGAGGGTAGTGAAGACTTTGTGGAAAATGTGTTCTATGCAGGAAGTCAAAAGAGCTTAACATAATCAAGATCGAAGACAACTCGGGTGACAACATCTCGGGTGAAACCAGAGCAATTGTCAAGGGGGAGTCTGTTCCTGCATCGAAACTAGAGCTATTATCAAGGGGGAGTCTGTTCGTGCATCGAAACTAGAGCTATTGTCAAGGGGGAGTTTGTTGGTGCATATTGTGTGACAACAACTTCTAGTTTGTAATAGTTAGGTTTATAAGTCATTTTGTTAATCATTGTAATTATTAACTTTAGTTTTTTATGTGTATTTGGTAGGTTCGTACGAACTTAGGTGCCTATATATACACAAGTCCGAAAATAGGATTTAAGGTTGAGGAACTGAGTTTCCAGGAGACTAGTTCAAATACTTTGTGTTTGTAAGTCTTAGTTCGAATGTAATAAGTTTACATTCAATAAAGCATAAAAGTGATCTTTACATATATGTGTTTACTCGTTTGTTATCGTTTACGTTTATGTGAGGATTTCGCATCATATAAACAAGATTACCTCGTAGATCCGAACTTACGGGAACCTACAAATGACCTTAGATATTTTACGGTTGTCACAATTAAATAAACCATAACATGTCACACCCCACTAAAGCGGAAACAAGAGATGTAAGAGTACAATGATTTCATAATCGAAAGATACAAAAGTTCACCATTCAACGGTCTACAGCTAAAGCATTACATCAGTCTTACATACGTTTACAGCGAGAAAGTACTAAAGTAAACATGCGATTACATCCAAAAGAAACAAAATCTGTAATGCTACAGCAGCATAAATTACAGGATAGGTTTAGCTTTAATTGTCAAATCATGGCAAAGTCCTAAAAAGCATGTAAAAATAACGGTTAACTATGAAATATAGTTGGTGAGTACACATGTTTTGTGTTATGAAAGACCTTTTCAGGAGTTCTCGAAATTCAATTTAGAATGATTCACGTTGCTACGTGATTAGTTCAAAAGTAGTTCGTTTAAAAACAGGGCTCATTCAAGAGCGATATTCATAAGAGAGTTGGATTCATTTAAGAATCGATGTTTCATGCGCAAAAAGATGTTCATTTAAGAACGAGGCTCATTTAAGAGCGAATCCCATAGGAGTTCAATAACGTTTCAAAGTCATGTTTCCTTGGTAAGCATCACACTCATGTTTTCAAAGAGTGTTCAGGTCACGTTTATAAAACTCACGTTATAACGTTATAAAGCTCATGTCGTCATTTTTATAGTTTCAATAAATTATCATGTCAATGTTTATATTTACGATGAGTTATCATGCCAATGTTAAAATGTTTATAGTCATTATGAATTATCATGCTATCATGTCAAAATGTTTATAACCATGACGAATTATCATGTCGCGTTTATAAAACTCATGTTATAATGTTTATAGTTTCGATGAATTATCATGCTTGAATCCACAACCAAACCTATAACCGATACAACGTTTGCCCCAAAGAGAGATGCCATATCGTCGGCATTTAGGATGATGGGATGCACTCACGTGGCCGCGTGAGTGGGGAGGTGGTCTCGCTCCCATATAGTACTATCCATATGCATCATTTGGCTCATATAGAGTTAATATTCGTGTAGATACAAATCGGGGACTTTAGATACGATAGATAAAACAAGCATATAATCATGTTCGTATAAACAGTAAACATTCAAGACATTATTTGTAATCAAATACAACATTTGTAATCATGCAAAGCATTTGAAATCAAGCATAGCATTTGTAATCAAGTAAAGCATTTGAAATCAAATAGACATGCTTTTCACCCCAAAAAATTTAAGTTAAACATTTAAAAAGAGGGGTTGTGAATACTCAGAATTTAGAGTGAGCGTACAGACGGATGTAATGCGCGTGCCGACCGGGTATGACTCCTATCCAAGTCCTATAAACACAAGGTTTCTAATTAGATTCTTGTCTAATACGGTTTGTTAGGATTGCTTAGCTAGCTAATTAAATTACAAAGTGCCATTCTAGTTTGAATTTCCATTTGAGTTTCGTTATCGGTTAATGACACTACACAACAAATTTCACACCTTTTGGAGGTGTTTCGATATTTCTTTCGGTTTACGCCTCGTTAACTAGTAAATTATTGGGACCAATGTTCCAGTGTTCAAAATGATTTGAAAATTTACAAAAGCCTAATAATTGGTAAAAACTGACTTGGTAAAAATTACAAAATTTTTCATGAATGTTTGCTATTTTTCCCAAATTTACTTCACCTTTTAGACATAAAATGATTATAAATAATCTATAAGTCTAAAAATCCGATTTGGGGATTTTCCTATGATATTGTAAGTTCCAATTATCGGTTAATGTTCGCGTTCTAAACAAAATAATGGAAATATAAGATGTTAGTCCGTGTACTATGGATCTAATTTGAATTATCAAGTAAACCGTGCGGAATCCGAGTTTAATTGATTTGTGTGATAAACGAGATTGAATCAAATGAATAACTTCTTGTATATTGTGTAGGTCGCCATGTCTAACTGATCAGATTACAAAATCATATAATCAAGTGCGGAATCCTGTGATTATATGCATAAACCGAATGTAAATTGAACGCGTGATGTAAATAATTGATTTTTATTTATTATCAATTGATTGAACCAGTACAGGAATGATTACAATGCAAGTGACAATAAATCTCTCTGAAATCTAGATATTCAGTTGCGTACAAATGACGAACGAAAAAAGTCTATTTATAGACATACTACGCGACACTAACTAAACCTGCGACTATAACTATAAAGTCGCATACGCGACACTAAGCATAAGATCGCATATTAAAGTCGCATAAACAAAAGTTCTAATGTCTAAGACTTTTAATCAAGTTTCTGACACTGTACATGTATCAACATATTGATATTCAATAACGATTACAAGTGTATACAAAATGATCTCAACTCTCTCTCAATTGAATCTGTTACAAATAAGCTCTCATGAAAAACTCTACAAAATAACTACATGTTGCTGTATTTATACACAGACATGCCTGCGACTTTACCTGCGACTTCATGGTTAAAGTCGCATTTTGCAAGTCTGAGACACTAAAGTTAGTGTCGCAATTAGTGTCGCAAACATACAATTTCAAGCTAATTTCTAAACAAGCTGATTTGTCACACAGATATGTATCAACAGAAGACAACATCTAAAAGTTACCAAACTTGGTATACAATATACAATATAGTTATGTGAAAATTTGGGGATTTTTAGACTTATAGATTATTTATAAGTCATTTTATGTCTAAAAACTGATGTAAATTTGGAAAAAATAGCAAACATTCATGAAACATTATGTAATTTTTACCAAAAGAGTTTTTACCAATTATTAGGATTCTGTAAAATTTTCAAATCATTTTGAGCACTTGAACATTGGTTCCTAATAATTTACGAGTTAACGAGGCGTAAACCAAAAGAAATATCAAAACACCTCCAAAAGGTGTGAAATTTGTTGTGTAGTGTCATTTTCTGAGGAAAATTACACAGAAAATTTCCCATAATTATTTGGGACTTAAAATTATTTTTCATGAATAAATCACAATTTATTGCCTTTGTTTGCATTATTTTAGGAAACATTACTTATATTTTCCCAAAAATTCCAATTTTTATTTTAAAGATTCTTTTCATGTTTAAGTTACTGAGAAAATTAATCCCCATATTTTTAGCATGATTTATCAAGCATTTTTGAATTTTTGTAACATTACAAACACAAGCATTCACAATTTCAAAGCTAAATCAAAGTATTGTGTTCATGCATTTTCTAAAAATATGAGATCACCAAGATAAAATACCATCTTTTATCCTACTGAGATACATGTATTAAGAGTCTAAATTTTTTTTGTTAGATTTATTGAACACTTCTCATGAACATGCATCACATAATGATGCTCACAGAAAGTTTCCTGTGTGCGCACCATATTTGTGTGACACATTTGAAGGTCGTTTGAGTGAGACTAGTGGGGTTTGAAATCTAAGAATTGAACTAAATTCCAGAAGAAATAACAAGATTTTTGGACCATTATTCACGGAATTATGGTCGAATAAAGTGGGGTAAAAAACTGGACAGATTGCATGCATGACAAAAGTTAACTTTTTGGAGTGTTTAGACTACCAAATAACTTCTATACCTCATCCAAGGATTTAGGTCTTGTCTTTTATGCATGAACATGTATTTTACATAAACTTAAATATGTTTTTCCATGGATCAAGATCTAGCTACGAATTTTGGTGCATGCAAGCCCATAAATCGAGTTTTCGGTTCTTCAAGAAGAGCACAAACTTGCAACCAAGCTTTTAATCATTAAATCCTTTAAATCTTTATTTTAACACACTCATGGTGTTAAAATACAGCCATGATGTGTTAGAAATGATTTCCAACAATTTTAACCATGTAAAACTTGCAAGAACATATATATGATCATTTAATCAACAAAAGATGATTTTTCGGTTTGATCATGGGTTGCCCTTTTCTTTTAACACTTAAACAAGTGTAAGGGACAACCTACAAACATCAAACTCTTAATGTGAATTATTGCCATGATAAAGGCATAAAATCCATGTATTTACAAGAATTAAAGTAAGGAAATGCAAGAAATAGAAATACAAGTAGGTGGTTAAACCTTATATGTTTGGTTTTGATGTAAGAACACCTTTAAAATGATGATCTTTATTAAGAAAATGGCTGGAGTTTAGTGTGTGTTTGGAGAGTTTGTGTGTGTCTTTGAGAGAGAAAAAGAGAGGAAATGATTAAGTGAAAGAGTGTAGAAGTGGTGGAATGGTTTTGCATGGAATCAAATGAAGTTAGTGGGGATTTGAGTAGTCAAGTGAGGGGGGGTTGGTTTATTTATTTATTGTTAAATAAATAAGTGTAGAAAAGATTATACGTTACATATTTAATTTGTTACATGTTTATGTATATTGTAAGCTTTAATTGTGATGTCTAATGAGGTTCGTTGTCCAGAAGATCGGTATGTTTCTGTTTTTTCTAATGATGATGCAGCTCGTTTCAACGGCTTCATAAACAATACGGGCCTTTTGGAAATAAATCTTGGTGCACGAAGATTCACTTGGCGTAATAAATTGGGTACTAAAATGAGTAAGTTAGATCGATTTACTACCTCTTCCTTTAGTGCCTCCTTCCCCGATATGCCTGCGATGGTTCTCGAAAAACGGTGGTCGAATCATAGCTCAATCCTTCTTTACCAAAAGAAAATCGATTACGGGCCAACTCCATTTAAAAGCTTCCACTCATGGTTTAGTCTTCCCGGATTCGAAGATGTTGTTAAAAACTCTTGGAGTTCTATATCTCCGATTGGTGGAACTTACAAAGCTATTGTTTTTAAGAATAAAATTACAAACACCAAGAAGAAAATTAAAGAGTGGAGAAGTAATACTGATACTACAAGGGCTGGTGATATTTTACATCTAAAAGTCGACAATGATCGATTGGACAAATTGATTGATGATGGGATGGCTTCTGAGCAGGAGACGTTATCTCGTATTGACAAGATCAAGAAATTGCATCAATGGCAAACAAATCAGATCCAAGATATTGCACAAAAATCTCGATCAAAATACTATGTTGAATGGGATGAAAATTCTTCGTTTTTTCACGGGTTAATTAGTCAATGTAGAAGATATCAAGCTATTAGCGGGATCATGCATGATGGTGAGTGGGTGTCTGATCCGCTACCTGTGAAAGAAATCTTCTTGGATTTTTTCAAAGAAAAGTATTTGCCTGTCACTACTACTACGCAGCCTCCACAATTCGTTTTTAACATCCTTACGGAAGATCAAAAAAGAAATCTAGAGTCTAATGTTACTGAGCAGGAGATCCGAGATGCAGTATGGTCTTGCTCTAGTGATAGAGCTCCTGGACCAGATGGCTTAACGTTTAAATTTAGTAAACGTTTTTGGGAGGATATCAAAGATGATATTGTGGCGTACGTTCAGGAATTCATGGTGACAGGATTTATGCCTCGAGGGTGTAACTCTTCTTTCATTACTTTAATTCCTAAAGTCCTCAATCCGCAAACCGTCAAAGAATATAGGTCGATCTCCCTAATTGGAATACAGTACAAGATCATAGCTAAACTCTTAGATATCTAATTGGCTCGGGTCATTGATGCGGTCATTAGTCCCGAACAATCGGCTTTTATTAAAGGTAGACAAATATTGGACGGTCCTCTCATCTTAAGTGAAGTGGTTGACTGGGTTAAAAAGAAGAAAGAAAAGACTTTTAATTTTCAAAATTGATTTTGAAAAAGCTTTTGATATCGTATCGTGGGATTATATTGATGATATGAAAAAATGCCTCGACTTTAGGGAGCAATGGCGTAAGTGGATTAGAGCATGTCTTTAATCCGCTCGAGCATCTGTTTTAGTTAATGGGAGTCCGACCTCTCAATTCTCTCTTCACCGTGGTCTTCAACAAGGTGACCCACTGTCGCCTTTTCTCTTTATTATGGTTATGGAGGGTCTCCATTCTCGGATTGAATACGCCATCAGCCATTCCTTGTTACGAGGATTTCATTTTGGTTCTCATAGTGGCCATGTTTCTCATCTCTTTTACGCAGATGATGTCATTTTCCTTAGTGAATGGAGCTCCACTGAACTCAACACTATCTTAGCCATCTTGCACGAATTTCATGCAAACTTGGGCCTTAAGATCAACATTCATAAGTCCAATATTTTTGGAGTGGGAGTGGACACCTTTGATGTTAATCAAATGGCATCGCAACATGGATGTATACCAGGTACATTCGCCTTAAATTATCTCGGTTTACCTATAGGTGTCAATATGAAGCTTTCTAATTATTGGAAACCTATAGAGGATAAATTTACTAAGCGACTTTCGAAATGAAAAGCTAACTGTCTTTCTATTGGTGGGCGTCATACGTTAATCAAATCGGTTCTCGGAAGCCTAAGTATTTATTACTTTTCCCTCTTTCGGGCCCCGAAATGTGTGATCCAAAATCTTGAAAGAATCCGTAGTAAAATTTTTTTGGGGAGGCGCTGCAAATCACATAAAACTTCACTGGATTAAATGGTCTCGAGTTCTCTCTGATTATAAATATAGTGGCTTGAATATTGGGAGTTTAGAGTAATCTCAATATTGCTATGATTCAAAAGTGGAGATGGCGATTTTTTAATGAGCAAAATGCTCTTTGGGTGCGAGTGATCAAATCGATTCATGGAACAGAAGCAGGTATGGGACCAGGTTTACATTGTGCCAATTCAGGGATCTATGAGAAAGTTTAATGATTCGAATACCATCACGTGGGACTCTCTTCAACATAAGTTAGGGAATAGATCTTAAATCAGGTTTTGGAAAGACTACTGGATCGGTTCTCGTGCTTTATGTTATCTATTTCCAAGGTTTTTTCTCCTATCAGCCCATCGAGATTGCTCAATTGCGGACCTATTTCATAATAATAGGTGGAATTGGAGTTGGGTTCGGCCCATTACTCGGTCTAGGGAGCTAACTGATTTGGATAATCTAATCCAAATCATTGGGATGCCTCATCTTTCTGAGCATAATGACTCGTATTCCTGGAATCTCGACAACTAGGGTGACTTCACGGTAGCAATTACTCGAAGATTTATTGAAGAAAGTATGGTTCCAAGTGATGATGTTCGTGAAACCGCATGGGACAAATTCCTTCCGAAAAAGTTAAATATTTTCCGATGGCGTATGTGTAATGACGTGATTCCCACTCGGTTACAGCTTGCTCTTCGTGGGATTGACACTCCTTTAATATGTCCAGTTTGTTGTATGGGATTGGAATCTATTAATCATAGATTCTTTGACTGTTCGCTTACTAGAGATGTTTAGAGACGGATTGCCATTTGGTGTGACATCTCTTTTCCTTCGGATTGGGCTCATGAAACATGGTGCGACTGGGTAGGCCAGCTTCCTCGAACGGCCTTCATTCGGCAAAAGATGTTGGCGATTTTCATGGCGTCTATTTGGTCTATGTGGAGACATAGAAATTCGGTGGTCTTTAGTGATAACCCGATTAGGAAAAATGAGATTTTTGATTCTATTGTTTTATTTTCTTTTACGTGGTTGAACGATCGTGCTTCTAAGATACATGTTTCTTGGAACACATGATTCAACACCCTTTGTAATTGTTTTTTCTTTTTTCCTAAGCTCCTTGCTTAAGGGTGCTTGATAAAATTTCAGCAGTTCAAAAAAAAATTGTGGTGTTTTAAGAGTTAAAGTTTGAGTTGTAAAACTTGATTTCATAAGTTTATAATCTTCATCAAAATGTATTCGATTTGTTTACGATTGACATTTGCGAGTTAATTATTTGATTTCCGGTCGCGTTTACCGAGTTACGGAATTTCCGATTAAATTCCGATTTTAGTGATACGATAAATACTTTGTGATGACGTATGAAATTAAATTTCATTTTTTTTTGTGGCACTTTGTAACCTAATTTAATGTTCCTGATAGTCTTAAACTCCGCTAAGCAATTCTCTAAGACGTTACGCGATTTCGCTAGGATTCTAAGAGTGTTGTAAACATGATTAGAGATACTAGGAATTTAAGTGCGTTATTGACCTGAGATTTTTGACGGTTGTCACATAACAATCACTTTGAAACTCAAACACCTATTTTTAAACCCTCTAACAAACATACACTTACATAAAATGTCACAGTGATGATATTGGTGACTCAGAATCTTTAGTGGGGGTCAAATCAGGGAATGATATGGATCTAGAGATCTCATCTGACAAGAACAACATCATATTCGGTTCATCAATTTTTCGGAGAAGATACGAGGAGATAGAGATTTATTTTCTTCGAAATAAGCACTTTCAGGTCATTTCGAGCCGTTACATCAGCAACTCTTTGTGATCAGAATCAGGACCCATTATCTCTATCCAACATTTGGTGTATCTTGATTGCTACTGCCCGCATCCTGATGATGCTATCACTTCAGTTTCTACAATCTATCCCTTTGCTCTTAGTTACTTTTGTGTGGAATGGGTAAAGTGTTTGGATGTTGTTTACGCCCGTATGAGCTCAAGTGCACTTAATGAAGACTGATTCTAATCCCATCCAACAGACATTGGTGTCGATTCAGTCTAACTTTCAGATCCTCAGCTTGTAGTCATACCAACGATAGGGGAGTCCTACGTATCTTGTGCAAATCGCTTGAAGTCTAATGATCCTTGTGGAGCTGACACATAATGAAGATTTTGTCAACACGACTCGTCACCGCATAAATTCTTTTTCAACCACTCATCTTTTGAGGTGTTAGATACCATGGGAGTTTCTTCTTTCTTTTCTTTGTTTTAATAATTTTAATTCTCTTTGCTATGTGCGCTAAATAATAAAAGTAATATATACCCTATCCTAAGCTTATCATTAAGTGTGGGATCCCAGCTCAACAAACACTTGAGAAGCATTTTTTGATTTGTTCAAATTCTAAGTGTGGGATTTTAATTTCAGTAAAACCCTCACAAGTAGAACAATATGGACAATGTTCGTTTAAAGTGTGGGATAGCGGTATAGAATACCACATATAGATTTTAAATTACAAAAACAAACTCTAAAATGTTCCTCAAAGTAAATCTTACTTTTGCTTAAAATTTTCAAAACTTAAGAATTTAAATGTTTTTGAGAAGAATCATTTTTGAACATGAAAAGTTTATTTTGAAAAATAAAGATGAATAAGGTACGAATTCCTTAAACATAAATGATAATCTAAGAGGGGCATCACTTGACTAGGCACATATAAACCATAATTATTGTTGTGATGTATTTTGAGCCTATTAAAAAGCATTAAATGTTTCAATATTCATTTGTTGTGTGTGCCGATGCATGCATTCATAATTAAAACTTGGCCTGGTATGCACTTCAAGACCATATTGGTGAGTACCGTACACGGTATAGGTGCAATTAGATGACCTTGACATTTCTTAGGAATAAACACATTTCATCACATCTTTTCAAGCCTAAGCCGACCAACACTCATTTTTAGTGTTGAAGAATCCTTAGAAAACCGTGTTGAACCTTAACCTGTTCATTTCTTTAAAACCCTACTCAAACTTCTCTTAGTATTTTTGAAATTATGAAAAATACTATTTAGATATCATTTTACTTATAGTTGACATAACAATATTTCGTGGTTATCCATTTAGGTGTGAAAAATTGACATGGTTAATCAAATCGAAATTGTCAACCGAATTAAAGAAAGTAAAGGAGGACCCAATCATAATATTTTGTGTTTATCCATATTAGTGCAAAAAAATTGGCACTAGTAAACAATTCGAAAGTATGATCTAAAAAGAAAAAAAAAAAAAAAAAAAAAAAACCGCATTCAGGTCCTTCTAAGATGGAAAAAGCCATCAAATCCCCTGCTTATACTTTCTCTATCCTTTTACGTCTCATTAAAACTATGTCTAGACAAAAGTTCTAAGATAAGCAAAACCCTTAAAACCAAAAATCCCGGCTATCCATACCCCTTAACCCTCACTGAACGCTACAACCCGAATAAATGTCTTGGGATAATTATGTGACAACCGTCAAAAATCTCAGGTCAATAACGCACTTAAATTCCTAGTCTATTTAATTACGTTTACAGCACTCTAAAATCCTAGTGAAAAGTCTAGGTTATGACTCCTTAAGTACTGAAACCGTAAGTTACCGAAATCGCGTAACATTTTAGGAGATTGCTTAGCGGACTGTAAGACCGTAAACAACATTAAATTAGGTTACAAAGTGCCAAGGAAAAAAAATGAAATCTAATTTCATTTATCAACACAAAATATTTATCGTATCGCAAAAACTGGAATTTAATCTGAAGTTCCATAACTCGGTTAACGCAACCGGAAACCGCACGATTGACCCGCGAATACCAACCGTAAATAAATCAAATATATCATGATGAATATTAAAAACTTATGAAATAAAGTTTTACAACTCAAACTTTAACTCTCACAACATCACAATTAAAGCTCACAATGTACACAAACTTGTACAAACTTAATTATATAACTTTTAGGCTTTTATTTCTTTAATATTTAACAAAAATAAATCTTAAATAAAGCCAACCCCCACCAAAAATCTGCAGCCCCACTCTCTTGACCACCTTTTAATCCACCACTTAGCTCATTTGATTCCATGCAAAGACTTCTACACTTACACACACTTTCCTTCCATCATTTCCTCTCTTTTCTCTCAAGAAAAACACACACTAAACTCCCAAAACACACACTAAACTCCAGAAAATCTCAGCCCACTTTCATCTCTAAATCACCATTTCAAAAGTATTCTTGCACTAATACAAGATCTTTAAGGTATAACCACTCATCCTAGCTTCCATTTCCTTATTTTATTATGTACATTTCATGGATTTCATGCCTTTTTCATGGCTTAAATCCTCATATAAGGTTTGATGGTTTATAGGTTACACCTTATACACATTCATGTGTAAAAGAAGGGTAACCTATGATCAAACCAAGAATCAAACTGAAAAAGTCGACTTTTTGATGTTATAGAGTTTATTTACATGTTCTTGCTAGAATAAATGGTTAAAATGTTAAAATATGTTTATGTTTCTGTAAAACACATGTTCATGCATAAAAGACAAGACTTCAATCTTTGGATGAGGTCTAAAAATCGTTTGGTAGTGAAATCACACCAAAAAGATCACTTTGTCATGCATGTAATCTGTCCAAATTTTTGACCCTACTTGAAATGACCATAACTCAGTGAATAATGGTCCAAAAATCTTGATTTTTCTTCTAGAATTTAGCTTAATGTCTTACCTTTAAAACCCCAGTGGTCTCACTCAAATCCATTGAGTTTACGACCTCCAAATGTTTCACACAAAACTGATGCGCAAACAGCTACCTTTCTGTGAGCAATCTTGTTGTGATACATATTCATGGGGGTTAAGGTGTTCTATAAATCTAAGAAAAATTATTTTAGAATCCTAACATGTATATCTCAGCTGTATAAAAAGATAGGAATTTATCTTGATGATTAAGTATTTTTACAAAATGCATGAACATCATGCATTATTTTAGTCATGTAAAATGTAAATAATTGTGTTGTGATGAATCAAAAATACAAAAATATTAGGTAAAACGTGTTAGAATTTTGGTGACTATTTTTCTCAGTAACTAGATCATGAAAAGAGTCTTGAAAATAAAAATGGGAATTTTTAGAAAAACATAAGTATTTTCCCAAATTAATGCAAATAAAGCCTATATAAAAGGTGAAATAATCATGAAAAATACTTTTGCACACCAAATAATTATGGGAAAATTCCAGTATCATTTTCATCAGAAAATGACACTATCCTCAAAATTTCACTCTTTGAATATGTTTTGATATGTTTTTCGAATAATGTCTCGTTAAAACGTATAATGTTAGGAACCAAAGTTCCAGTGCTCAAAACGGCTTAAAATTTTTGCACAAACCTAAAACTTGGTAGAAACTAATTTGGTAAAAATTCCAGAATTTTTCGTGAATAATTACTATATTTTCCCATATTTATCACACTTTTTAGACATAAAATAATTATAAATAATCCATAAGTCTAAAAATCACCAAATTTTCACAGAAAATTTGTGAACTATATTTCATGTTTCATACCAAGTTTGGTAATTTTTAGATGTTGTATACATATATTTCCATTATTTTGTTCACAACTTGAACAATTACCGACAACGTAAATTAAATGGAAATTCGAATTTTAGCGGCACTTTGTAATTTAATTAACTAGCTAAGCAATCCTAACAAACCATATTAGTTGAGAAACTATTTAGAAACCTTGTGTTCTTAGGACTTGGATATGAGTCAGACCCGGTCAACACGCGTATACATCCATCTGTACGCTCACGCTCGAACTGTGAGTTTCATAGCCCCTATTTTTAAACACTTTGATATGCTTTGGGGTGAGAATTCATGCTTTTTCTTTTGTGGTTACAAGTACATATAAACTGTTACGTATTGCATAAGTTTCCGCTATTCAAATTATATGGCCTCTATCATGAATTGTTAGTTATGGACTTAAACACGAATATTGTGAATAGATCTATTGGGTTGACACCCCCATCCGGGTTGGTCGCGCCAACTCGAAAAACTGACGCATAATCATTTGACCCACTACGAGTGTTGTGAATAGAACACTTGTGAGACAACTAAATTGTTAAGGTTTCAATTCATGAGCTTATGGCAATAGTAATACACTTTGATATTGTGGTAAGACAAAATAACTTGAAATCTCGTAACATAGTGTAATTCATGGATTAAAACGAATTTGTTTTTTCACAGAGTGACGTCACATTCGATTTTTGTACGGACTTTGATGTTCTTTGAATTTTGACGATTGAAGATTGATGAATATGACTCAGAGCATTTCGGTTTGATATAAGCATTAGTTTTCATCAAGTTTTAAATCAAATTCACGGTTGAATTTGATTTCAAGTACGGACATATTTTGGTTGAAGGTTGAATATGCGATTTTAAGCTTCTGCGACTTTACTAAAGTCGCTGTGCATTGCTTAGGAGTACCTACATATTGTGGTACAATCAATTCAAGCTTTAAACTCATATTTTATCAAGTTTTTCAAAGTTTCAGTACGCTCTGCGACTTTACTCTAAAGTCGCACCTGCGAACTTAACTTTAAGGTCGCATACTTTTTTTTCTTGCGATCTTAATCTAAGACTTTATTTGTGCGACTATACTATCTGATCTTGCTTAGCGAACTTATCATCAGACTTTATTGTGCGACTTTATCTTAAGGTCGCTTAACTAAATTTTGAGACTTTATTGTGCGACTTTATCTTAAGGTCGCTTAACTAAATTTTGAGACTTTATTGTGTGACTTTATCTTAAAGTCGCATAATAAGTTCGCACAGTAAGTTCGCATAACTAAAATTTTGAGTCTTTATTACTTTTTAAATCAAAATACCTTCAAAAATAAAAATGATGTCTTATAACATGAGTGCGATGATTAAATTTGATAATGAAACCGGTACGCCTAATAAACCACCTAGGTTTCTGAAACCTAGTGAATATGCTAACTGGAGATATCGTTTTGAGAATTAGATTGCTTTCAATGATCCAGAACTGTTAGTATACTTGAAGAAAAAGTATGTTGCTCCTATGGTTGATGGAACTGAACGAGGTGGTAGCCATGTTAAGACTATAGACTTGATGACGCCGGATGAAAAGAAGGATTATGAAAAAGAGAAGAAAGCGTATGCAGCAATTACGATGTGTTTGAATCGAGAAGTGATGATGTTGTTTAAAAATAAGCAGACTACTTTTGAGTTATGGAAAGCCATTGCTACCAGGTTTGGAGGCAACGATCAGTATAAGCAAAGCCGTCAGGAATTGCTTAAGAAACAATTCGATTTGTTTTCCCAGCTTCCAAATGAAACATTTGATGAGCTGCTTTCTAGATTCTCTCTTATGATTTGTGAGCTAAGAGAGGTAGATGTAACCCTGGCTGATATTGTGATTAACAAGAAGTTACTTCACGCTTTGCCGAAAAAATGGGATGTTAGGGTTATGCTACTAGAAGAAAATTCCTTCTTGTCTGATTGGTCATTAGGTAAGCTTATTGGGAAACTTCAAGCTTATGAACTTGATATGCAGACCAGAGAAACAGGGGTAAACATTGTACATGATCCAAGTTTGTACAGTGATATCTCTGCTAAAGAATCAGGAGGAATAGCATTGCTATCTGGTTTGGACATACCAACTGAGAAACAGAAAGTTAATACTAATTCTTGTGTTAACTGTGTTTAATGTTCGAACAAACCTTCTTTTATTCCACAGGTAAATGTTGCATCAACTTCAAAAGCAGTTGAAGATCATCTCGGTGTTTTTCATGCTTTTCTGAGTTCGTATGAAGGATTTCTATCCGGAGATGCTGTGACTCTTGATTTTACTGAAGAAGATTACGATCAGATTCATCCGGATGATCTTGAAGAAATAGATCTGAAATGGAATATGGCTATGTTGACCAGATGAGTGAAAAAGTTCTTACAACGAACTGGTCGGGCACAAGTAGGAAATAATGCAAAACAAGGACTTGGCTTTGACAAAACAAGGACTTGGCTTTAAAAAGGCTAAGCAACCTGCTAAGGGATATACTAAACCTTGTCCATCCAGATCGTATTCAAGCAACAACACTTCAACACAGCAAGAAAATGGGAAAATTTCAATTGCTCTAGTCTCTACTACTGATCATCACTACGACTGGAGTAATCATGCTGAAGAAGCTGCTTATTCACTGAATCAATCTGCTTTTATGGCTGACATAACTGAGGTCGATTCAGAACCATTTAAGAATGCTTGCTTATCTTGTGTTGAACTTCAATCTAAACTTAAATTGTATCAAGACCATAATCAAAATCTGTTAGATAATATTGAAGAGCTAAAATTCGCAAAAAGAGTTTTGAACATAAACGAAAAGTTATATGAAGAAAGATCTAAGTCTTCATATGATGAAATTCAATTGTTAAAAAACAAGATTTTGAATCAACAAGCTACAATCAATGTCTATCTAACAGGTATGGATCTTCAAAAGAAAGAATTGGCTGAAAATCAGAGTGAAATTCTGATGTACAAAAGAAAATTTTCAAATCTTTCAGCCTCTTCTATGGTACTCGATACAATCTTGAATACACAGAATAAAGATACTAAATCTAAAACTGGCATTGGGTATCATAATGTTCCTCCAAAAATATATACCCAAATGCCGGCTACTGTTGAAATTCAAGAAGTTGTATCTTCCAAAATTCTGTTTGTGCAAAAGTTGTTGATCCTGATGCTCCAATTAGTATTGAGGAAGAATTTGATGAGCAAATAAATGTGAAAACGAATATCAAACCAGAAAAATTATATATCATCACCACTGAAGTTGATGATATATCTTTTTCAAAACTAAATTCTAAAATGAATTTGAAAACGGTTGATAAAGTCTTACCATCTGAGATTTTAGTTTCAAAATTATGCTCATCTAAATCTTCAAATCAAAAAGCTTCAAATATTCTTTCACAAATTGTCAAATCAAAGGTTTGTGATAAGAAAGACAATGTGAAGGTTGCTACAAAAGATAAATCTTTTGCTAAAACCAAAGCAAAAGCAACTTTACATCTTCCGAGATCTACACAAGAAAATGTGAAGATTGCTAAATTAGATAAATCTTTTGCTAAAAATAAATCAAAAGCAATTTCCCATTCTTCAAAATGTACACATCAGTGTGTTTTTCTAACAGACCTAAGAAACCTGGTAATTCAAAGACTACTTTTGAACATAGGTCATGTTATTATTGTGGCGTTCGAGGCCATGTTGTTAGAAATTGTTTGTGGTTTTACAAACAACAATTGAAGAAAATAGAAATAAAAAAGTTTCAAAGAAAATCTTTAATAGCATCTTCTATATCTTCAAATGTTGCTGTAAAATCCAAAAGTGTTGTGTCAAAATTTGATAACAACATAATTACCAAACAAGTTTCTAAAATAGCAAAAGTTTGGAAAGTGAAAGAATCGGTTAAGGAAGCAAATGCTTCTACCAATGCCAATGGACGACCTAAGGCTAATGTTATGTTTGTATTGTGCTGGAACAGACCCGAAGAATACAAGATAATATATGGTATGTCGACAGCGAGTGTTCCAGGCACATGACTGGAAATCTATCCTTATTGAATGATGTTAAATTAATCAATGGAGGATACTCCTTTGCTGGTGATAAAGGCGGTCACATTTCAAAAGAAGGAACTGTTGCAAATGATACTTTGAGTTTTGAGAAAGTTCAATATTGTGAACAGTTGCAGCATAATCTTCTTATCGTGTCTCAAGTGTGTGATAAAAAGTACGTCACAGCTTTCACTGATAAAGAATGTATGATTCTCAAACCTGGATTCGTTATTCCAGAAGATTGGATCATAATGAGAGCTCCGCGTCGCAAGGATATATGTGCTCTAGATATGAGAAATGTTTCAGTATCTTCAGATTTCACATGTTTGTTATCAAAAGCATTCGAACGAGACTCTTTTCTTTGGCATCGTAAAATGGGTCACATCCATTTTAGGAAAATGAACTTTTTAATCAAACATGATCTTGTGGAAGGAGTTCCTAAACAAACATTTTCCATTACCGATCATTGTATTTCATGTAAGAAGGGAAAACAAGTTAAGAAGTCTCATTCGTCAAAGAAAGTTAATTCTATTCAGTCTCCATTGGAAGTTCTACATATGGATCTTTTTGGCCCTATCAATGTCAGAAGTCTTGCTGGAAAATCTTATTGCTTAGTGGTGACAGATGACTATTCTCGTTTCTCTTGGGTTTATTTTCTTAAATCTAAAGATGAAACCTCAGAAATTTTGAAGTTTTTGTTTCTTAAATTGGAGAATTTGTGTGGATTAAAGATAAAGATGCTCAGAAGTGATAATGGCACGGAATTTAAGAACCATAATCTGGAATTATTCTGTTTACAAAAAGGTATACATCATCAGTTCAGTGCTTCACGGACCCCGCAACAAAATGGGGTGGCTGAAAGGAAAAATCGAACTCTCATTGAAGCTGCCAGGACCATGCTTTCGGATTCTAAATTGCCCATTACTTTCTGGGCTGAGGCGGTTAATACGGCATGCTTTGTGCTAAATCGAGTGTTGACGGTTAATAAACAACAAAAGACTTGCTACGAGTTGTTTAATAATCGAAAACCAAATTTAAAGGTTTTGGAACCGTTCGGTTGTCCATGTACTTTCTTGAAGACTAAAGATTTGACAAAATTTGGTGAGAAGTCTAGTGATGGATATTTTCTTGGCTATTCAGGCAATTCACCAAATAAACGGGTTTTCAATAAAGCTACTGGTCGCATTGAAGAACACTTTGAGGTCGAATGTCTTCGACATCTAGATCCTCTTCAGGGCAAAGGACCTGACTGGTTATTTGATTATGATTTGTTGTTCAAATCTTTCAACATTCCTGAAGCTGCTGATGATGTTATTGAATTACTATATGAACAAACTGTTTATCCTAAATCAAGTGATATTGCTTCGTCATCTTCTGTCCCACCACCTGTTACTACTGAACCCACTGAGGAGCAAGTGTCACCTTAAAATGATGAAAATTTTCAGGAAACATTGTCTGAATTAGAAGATTCTTCAATTGATGCAAGCACTCATGGTGATCCTACTGAAGAGACATTCACAAACATTGATTCCACCATTGATTCTAATACTGTTCCTAATGTATCTAATCTAAGGGTTCATTCGAGACAGTCTTCAGAAAATATCATTAGGAATTTGCAAGATGGCGTACAGACTCGAAATCGTGTTCAACAAAGCTTAATTGCTAGGAGTCATGTTTCTTATCACAAATCGAACCCAAAAATGTAAAAATGGCTTTGCAAGAGCCATCGTGGGTTGAGGCTATGCAAGAAGAGCTACAACAGTTCGTCAAGATGAATGTTTGGACCCTAGTAAAGCTACCTAAAGGAGTTCACTCTATTGGTACTCGCTGGGTCTTCCGAACGAAAAAGGATGATCGTGGAGTTATTGTGCGTAATAAAGCCAGACTTGTAGTTCAGGGCTTTACTCAAATTGAAGGCCTTGACTATGACGAAGTTTTCGCTCCGGTGGCACGCCTTGAATCCATTCGCTTATTTCTCGCGTATGCGGCATTTAAAAGATTCAAAGTGTACCAGCTGGATGTAAAAACGCGTTCTTGTATGGAAAGGTTCATGAAGAAGTCTATGTATCTCAACCTCCTGGTTTTGAAGACCATCAATTTCCTGATTATGTCTACAAGCTTGACAAAGCGCTGTATGGTCTTCATCAAGCACCAAGAGCATGGTACGAGACCTTGTCTCAACATTTGCTTCAAAACGGATTTACCAGAGAACAAATTGATAGTACTCTCTTCATAAAGAAGTCTAATGAAGACTTGCTTCTTGTGCAAATTTATGTGGACGACATTATCTTCGGATCGACGAATGACGATCTTTGTAAAGATTTCGAGACAATCATGAAGTCAAAATTTGAGATGAGCTCTATGGGAGAATTAAACTTCTTTTTAGGTTTACAAGTTAAACAGACTGAGATGAGCTCTATGAAGTCAAGATTGCTGGCACTCCCATAGAGGTGAATCACAAATTAGGGCCTTCACCTAAAGAAGAAGATACGGACCAACACGAATATCGCTCGATAATTGGTTCTAGAATGTATCTTACTGCATCTCGACCGGATATAATGTTTCTCTATCAATTTGTTCAAGATATCAGGCTTGTCCAAAGATTTCTCATCTTAAAGCGGCGAAAAGAAACTTCTGTTATCTCAAGGGAAAACCATTGCTCGGGTTATGGTATCCAAAAGACGAAGATTTCCAGCCTTTTTCGATTCGGACTATGGAGGATGTAATATGGACAAAAAGTCTACAACAGGAGGATGTCAGTACTTGGGAAACCGACTCGTCTCATGGCAGTGTAAGAAACAGACAAATGTTTCCACTTCATCAGCCGAAGCTGAGTATATCGCCGCATCAAGTTGTTGTTCACAGGTTTTGTGGATCCAACTCTAGATGAGAGATTACGGTTTACTTCTTACTAAAACTCCTATCCATATTGATAATACTTGCTGCTATTTGCATAACACGCAATCCCATACAACATTCAAAAACAAAACATATCGAAATTCGATATCATTTTATACGGGATTGTTATGAAAAGCAATTGATTTCCTTAGTTCAAATCAACATTTTAAAACAAAATGCAGATATTTTTACAAAGGCGTTTCTGAAAAATCGCTTTGAGGAACTTGTTAAAATGATTGGGATGCAAGATCTTGAACTTATTTAAAACTGACTTAGATCACTTTTTCAAATATTGCTTTTTCTTGTTATTAAAAAAAAACGATTTTTAAGAAAAGAGGGAGATTCTGTTTGTAAAAATCAGGGAAATGTGAATAAAAATGGAAAATCCTAAGTAATTTGTTTGATATATCAGTAGGCTTGTGTAAATAATTTTGAATCTTATATTTTGATTTTTAAATGAAAAACATCTGGGTCTATATTTTGAAAACAGGGGCTGGATTATTTTTCAAATTAGAAAGTAAAGTATATTATTAACATTCACACGCCAATCTCTAGTGATCATACAAATAAGATATATATATATATATATATATAAATATTTGAACAAAAAGAGCCAATGAGGCCACATTGGTTGATACTTTGAGAGGCATAGTGTGTAACTGTGGATCCCTTAATGGTGATCTTTACTCAAATCAAATGGCTAATGAAGACACAACAATAGATATAAAGTTTGTATTAAGTGCAAATCAAAACAAAACAAAACTTTATAAGCTCTAATCCCAAAATATTCTTCTTTAACTTTGTGTAGCAGCCAAATACAGAGAATAAATGATTGGGAAAAATGTCTTGCCCTAAAATTCTCTAACAAAAGTATTTATACTAAACTGTCTGGCCGTTCTGCGACACAAGCCTTGTGTCGCAGAGATCACTATTGCGACACAAGAACTGTGTCGCACCTATCACTTATGCGACACAAGCCTTGTGTCGCAGTACACAGGAAATGTAATTTTCTAAGTCTATTACATATACAGACACAGTACAGACTTGACCAACTGACAGACACTTTAATATGTATCAACAAACTCCCCCGTGTCTTCAGCTTGGTCTTCAAGATCTTTGTTCAAACCCAGCCTGCTGGGAATACACCGCCAGCGTGTATCCCATGTGTCACACAAACATTAACAATCCTCTGAAATTGAAGTGCGATCTTCTTGTTCACAGCATTCTTCTCGTTGAAGCGAATCGGATTGTCAAACAGTTTTCTCAAGTCCTTTGATGACATGTTTATTAAGCTCATAGGATCAAACACTCTAAACTGAGCTTTCTTCAAACCATACAGCGAGTTCCTCTCTGGTTGCTCTGAATCAGGAACAAAAACCAAAACCGCTTCACCGGTATGAGCATCCAGTTCCCAGTAATGAAATCTTCTCAGAAAGTCCAGGGGAATTGTTTCCAGAGGAATATTCTTCAAACAATCAGCCGGAGGATAACGCATTCTGCATATTGGCTGTTTGGTCACCGGGTCTATCCTTTTCTTATAGATATACCTAATTCCCAAAGTCGGTTTGATGAAGTTATAACTCTTTGTGCGTATCTCTCGCTGTAGAGTGGTTTGAATATAATTTGCACGATCATCTTTGGACGGATTTATCAAAGAGAGTTGAGCAAGACGATTTACTTCTCCTTTTGGTAAAGTGCTCAACTTGGTGAATGATCTTTTGAAATATTGGACACCATCAAGTCTCTTGATCATGAAAACACCATTGGATACCTTCCAGCTCTTTATCAACCCCGTATACACCCCACTAACCTTGTATGATTTGCAGGTGACGGGTATCTGAATTCCAGCCTTACCATGAGGCCACCATTTAGCAATTTTCTCAGCTCTTGTTTCAGTAATTTCAGTTTCAGGGGCCTGAGCATCAGATGCATTATCAGTTTCTTCTTCACTTTCATCCTCAGAAGAATCAGTCTCAATGGTCGGTGCATCATCATAGAATTCATCATCATCAAGTCCTTCCTCCTCAATATCAACATCATCGGAATCCTTAAAGTTTTCACTTTCATTTTCAGAATTGACTTCGTTTATCATTTGTTGAATAAACGAGAGGTCAGCACACGAATAATCAACCGCTAGAGGTCTCGGTTGACCTGGAACTCTGTGAACAGGGAAGTACTCTAAAGTAGGTATTTCATTAGATGGTTCAATAAGTACATCATCTGTTACAGATTCAGAACCCGGTCCTATTGGTTCTCTTGATGGACCGGTGGGAACAGACTCCCCCGGACCAATAGACCGGTTCTCTAACTCCCTAAACCTATCCTCTAATTGATTGATTCTACAAGTCTGAGCTTCAATTAGGGCGGCTTGTGACTGAATGAGGTTGGCTTGATCGTGCACAGTCTTTTGCATCTCCTCCATCCGATCTAGAAGTTGCTTTATAATGTC
>OY992773.1:10993933-11074647 GCA_963921325.1 Logfia minima
AGCAATAATTGGACAAAACGTGGGTACAAAGCCCACTGTCCCTCCCCAGCCTGAGCATTGTCTACCATAAGCCGAAAAAGATACCCCGAGAAGTTGTAGGGTTTGTTGTATACAAGTGCCAGCATAGCGGATGCAGTAGATAAACTCATCCCATCAAAACCAGCCTTCCTGCCAGAAAGGCAGACAATCATAATGTGCATCAAGTACCGCCAGACCTTAGTGAGATAGGCCTTGCGGTATTGATCACGTGGGATAGTCGGGTATCCAAGGCGACCCATGCCCCCGGCAATAAACAAGTGGGAGAAGGCCACGGGCATCTCCGAATCATCTGGAAATTGGAAGAATTCGCGAATGATTTGCTCGGAGATAATAATTTCGCGCTCGTTAACCCGAGAGATGATCCGCGTGAACTCAAGGTCTGAATTGACAACAGCATTTACCCAAAATTCGGAGACCTGATCCTTATATATGGTGGTGGTAGCAGTGATCGCAGTGTATATACGGGATCTTCGAAGAAAGGCAATCATCGGACGGTAAGGCGCCGCCGATTCCTTTTCGTCATCTAGAAAGGTCGTGACATTATGTCTCGGTTCCCAGAAGAAAGCGTTAACGTGAGCCATATCTGAAATAAGATGATAAACTTGAAAGCCATTAGTCTCAGCAATTAACATTGACATTTTTGAATTTAAAATGTCTTGCGACACAAGCCTTGTGTCGCAGGATAGACTGCGACATAACGAGTTATGTCGCAGTTTTGCAATTTAATCAATTTAATGATTTATTAGCGACATAAGGATTGTGTCGCACACATATTGCAGCGACATAACAGTTGTGACGCAGACATAACAGTTGTGACGCAGACATAGTCAGCGTCATAAGTCAGCGACACAAGTATTGTGTCGCAGCATGACCAGCGTCATAAGACAGCGACACAATCATTGTGTCGCAGCAAGAAGCAGCGTCATAAGGACACAGTCTGCGACACAGTACTTGTGTCGCAGCTTGTGTCGCAATGAAGAACACGATGAAACCCAGATTTGCAGATGAACATTTTTTGGGGGTTTTGAGTTTCAATCAGTTCGAAACATGCAGGGGCATAACAGGAACGTTATTTAACAAGTATTTCACGGATATAAACATTTTAAGGCATTTAATTTTGAAATTACATAAACCCCTAAATATCTGAAACTTGAAATGCAAATGGCGAGATAAATACGAAGTAATAGATGATGAAATCGGTACCTATCGACGCTTATGAGTAAGGTGAACACGATTCAAGCAATGAAATGAACAGAAAATTCCAAACAAACACAGAAAAGTCGAAATTCACGTCGGGATGTTTGTGTCGCTGGATATCCTTGTGTCGCAGGATTTGAATTTGTTGTGTCGCTGATAATTAGATACTAATTACAGCGACACGAGGGTATTTATACCCCTGACATAAGGCAGCGACACAGTCTGCGACACAAGCGTTGTGTCGCTGACAGGGCAGTTCAAATAGGCGACATAAGAGTGCGACATAATGGTTGTGTCGCTGGACCACAAAGTATGCGACACAAGTCTTGTGTCGCAGGGTTGGCAACACAAATATGCGACACAAGCCTTGTGTCGCAGAAGTCAATCAAGGGTTCACGTTTTTTTAAGATATTTTGTATTTGTGACACTTAGTGAACGAAGTAAATAAAAACCAAATATCATAATAACAAATAAACAGCAAAGAAACGCTTTGAGAAGTGTCGATTTAGGGATCATATTAGGAAGACAGATTCGCAAGATAATATCAAATTTTAATTCGATTATCAGTATAGTTGTCCAAATTTAAATTTATCAAGCAAAGTTAACAAGCCTGAGAAGCAATCTGTAACAAGACGATTATCGGTATTGTTTGTCCACTTAAACATGTAACACACTCAACTTCAAGCTTAGCAGTTATTGTGAGAGTGAATAAATCTCTGTGATTCCCCATAGATATACTCTTAGTATTAAGTCATGCTCAATACTTCGATTAGTTAGAGAAAGCATTTGAATTCAACATTTTTAAGAAACAAGCCAGCGGTGACAGGTCTGTACATACGTACAACAAAGCGACATACACTTGATTCAGGTGTAAGCAAAACCAGACTTGGTCAAACCATTCGGCGACCTTGTAAGTAATCTTTGATTTTATAAGTTTGAAAGTACGTTGCCTTTTGTTTGCTTAATGTTTGAAAGTATACTGACTGAGACCAGGTCTGTACGGACGTACAACAAAGGAAACAGACATCATAAATCCCCAAATGTTGTCAGATACAAACTCATGTTAATTGAAGCATGGCAAGCTAATACTTAAGAATTTAAGACACATTGTCATACATCATATGATGGTCATCACGAAAGAGTAAACACGAATTAAAGTATTTCTTAGTTGCTCAAAGAAGAGTGTGAACATGTCTACCAATACATCGTGCAAGTAATCAGATGTTTATAAGAGCAAGAGTAACACATACAAGATAAACCTACTGATATATCGAGGATAAAACGTAAGATTGTCGTTTGAGGAGTGTCTCCTAATGTACTATCATATCCCTAGTTGTTTTGAGACACAACTAAACGTCTTTTAACAAATGTTGCAACGTTGCTTTTCTTAAATGTTAAATAACATAAAGAATGGCTATTGCTTTAATCCTTTTTTTTTTTTTTTTTTTTTTTAATTAAACAAGCTTAGGAACATAACATACTAAGGTCACAAATATTACTTTTGAAGTTGAAAGAAACGTAACCCTATCATGTTGACAAGCTTATCGAAACGAGCACGGGAAAAGGCTTTGGTGAACAGATCGGCATTCTGCTTAAGGGTATCTATTTGAACCAGATCAATTAGGTGTTTCTCATAACAATCACGAATGAAATGAAACCTAATTTCTATGTGTTTGGTCTTAGAATGTTGGACAGGATTACGGGTAATACATATAGCAGCAGTATTATCTATATGAATAGGAGTCATAGTTAAGAGTAAACCGTAATCGCGCAACTCGTGTTGTATCCAAAGAACCTGGGAACAGCAACTAGCAGTAGCAATGTATTCAGCCTCTGCGGTTGAGGTAGAAACAGTTGTTTGCTTTTTGCACTGCCATGATACGAGCCGAGGTCCAAGAAACTGACATCCACCAGAAGTGGACTTCTTATCCATATTGCATCCCCCATAATCCGAGTCCGAGCAAGCAGTGAGCGCGAAGGTTTTCTCATTAGAATACCAGAGACCAAGAGTTGGTCTACATTTGACATAACCGAAAATTCGCGTAACTGCCTTCATGTGAGACACCTTCGGTTTAGCCTGATACCTAGAACAGAGAGATACTGCAAAGACAATGTCTGGACGCGATGCAGTGAGATACATCAGAGAACCAATCATAGATCGGTAATCTTTTTCCGGACAGTCCTCTTCATCTTCTGCTGGACCAAGGTGATGATTCAGCTCTAAAGGCGTCCCATAGGATTTACAGTCAGTCAAGTTATACCGCATAAGCATGTCGTTGACGTACTTGGACTGATGAATGTAAATCTCTTTAGCAGATTGCTCGACTTGTACGCCCAAGAAAAAGTTCAGTTCCCCCATTGCACTCATTTCAAATTCTGACTTCATGATCCGCTCGAAGTCGCGACACAGTTCATCCTTGGTGGAACCAAAGATGATGTCATCCACATAAACCTGTACTAATAACAAGTCCTCCCCTGCGTGCATGATGAAGATAGTACTGTCGATCGTTCCGCGTACAAAACCATTCTTCAGAAGGTGAGCCGCAAGCGGTTCATACCAAGCTCTAGGAGCTTGATGAAGACCATACAATGCCTTATCCAGCTTGCAGACGTAGTTCGGATGAACAGAGTCTTCAAATCCAGGCGGCTATTTGACATAGACCTCTTCAACCACTTGACCATACAGAAATGCACTCTTAACGTCAAGCTGGTAAACCCGAAATCCTTTGAATGAAGCGTACGCCAGGAAAATGCGGATGGATTCCAAACGAGCAACCGGAGCAAATACTTCATCATAGTCCAAACCTTCAATTTGAGTGAAGCCCTGGACCACTAGACGTGCTTTGTTGCGAATTACCACGCCCCGATCATCCTTCTTCACACGATATACCCAACGAGTGCCAATAGGATGAACACCCTTGGGTAAAGGCACCAAAGTCCATACTTGCAGCTTGTTGAATTGTTGAAGCTCTTCCTGCATAGCTTCAACCCAGTATGGATCCTTTAACGCATCAGCTGTCTTCTTCGGTTCTACTTGGGAGAGAAAGCATTCTTCAATTTCCGAAGCAAGACAAACAGGATCAGTGACGGTAATAGGAGACGGTGTCAACACAGATTGTTCAGCAGCAGCAATCTGTCTTCTCGTTAAAACACCTTTGTTTAAATCACCAAGAATGGCATCAACTGGATGTGACACATTTATCCGAGAACTCGGAATTGCAGCTGGAACGATGATAGAATCAAGGTTTGTAGAGTCAGCTTCAAGTTCGAGTTGACGTGCAGGTAAATCTTCAAGGTCAGAAGCAGGTGATTGAACAGAATCCTCAAACATTTGTTCCTCATCATTTGTAGGATCAGGAACATTCTCAGTAACGAGTGGAGGTGGAGTCTCACAAGTAGCAGCAGGAGTAGTTGCTGATGTTCCTGTAGGTGGTGGAGGAACAGAGATAGGTGGTGTTTCAGAAGCGATGTCCAGCCCATGAAGTAGTGTCACTATATCCTCTTCTTCATTTTCTTCAGGAATATTGAAAGAATCAAACAGTGTTTGATAGTCAAAAAAATATTCGGGTCCCTTCCCTGAGGGTTGTCAGTGTAATGGAAAAAGGTGACTTCAAAATGTTCTTCCACACGCTTGGTCACTAAGTTATACACGCGTTTGTTGGGTGAGTTATTAGAGAATCCTAGAAAAACACCTTCACAGGATTTTTCACCAAACTTAGCAATTCGTTCCTTGGTGTGCATAATAGTGCATAGACAGCCAAACGGTTCAAGAAATTGTAGATTAGGCTTTCTGTTGTTGAACAATTCATAGGATGTCTTGTTCTTCTTCTTAACCATTAACACCCGATTCAGAACATAGCAGGCCGTATTCACAGCTTCGGCCCAAAATGTGATTGGAAGCTTAGAGTCAGATAGCATTGTACGTGCAGCCTCAATCAAAGTTCTATTCTTACGTTCTGCAACCCCGTTCTGCTGTGGAGTCCTTGCGGCACTGAATTGGTGTTCAATACCATTACTCAAACAGTACAGTTCCATAATCGAGTTCTTAAACTCTGTACCGTTATCACTCCTAATTTTCTTGATTCTCAAATCACAAAGATTTTGCAGTTTTTCGAATAGATAGATGAGAATCTCAGGCACTTCATCCTTGGTCTTCAGAAAATAAACCCAAGAAAAACGCGAATAATCATCTGTCACAACTAAGCAATAAGAAGTACCTCCCAAACTCTTCTTTCTGACAGGCCCGAACAAATCCATGTGCAAAAGCTCTAACGGCTTCTCAGTTGAATTCACCATCTTCGGTCTGTGAGACTTCTTGTGTTGTTTGCCCTTTTGGCATGGAACGCAGTGATCATTTAAACCAAAGGATTGTTTGGGAACACCTCGCACAAGATCATTCTTGATCAGGTAGTTCATCTTGCGAAAGTGCAAGTGTCCCATACGTCTGTGCCATAATAACGATTCTTTTTCGGGAGCTTTAGAAAGAAGACAAGTGAGCTGTGTAGTTTCCACAGTACTCATGTCCAGAATATACGTGTCTCGCTCCCGAGGTGCCCTCAGTAGCACCCATTCTTTAGGGATCACAAATCCCGGCTTCAATATACAACATTCAGTGTCTGTAAAAGTAGTAGTGTACTTTTTATCGCACACTTGAGAGACACTGAGGAGATTGTGTTGTAATTGCTCCACAAAATTTACCTTCTCAAAGCTTACCATTCCATTGGTAAGCATACCTTGACCAGAAATAACTCCCCCTTTATCACCAGCGAAGGCCACATAACCTCCATTGAAAGCATGAACTTCAGATAAAAGAGAAACATCACCGGTCATGTGCCGAGAACAGCCGTTGTCGATATACCATTTACTATTTTTTACAGATTCAGGTTGCTGCGGCACCACAAACAAGGTAAATTAGTTAGAAATGGAGACCCAAGCCTTGATAGTCTTGGGTACTCCAGTAACCTCATCAACAATGACCACATCAGTCCAAACTTTATTTTCAAACAGTTTAGAATGTTTGACTGATGAGGTATTGTTAGATGTAGAATCTTTGCAAGATTCTTTAATCTTCCAAACTTGTTTTGGTTTGGATGCTTGCAGGTCAACAACTTTGGGCTTTAAGTTTTGCAAAGTATTTTGCTCAACTTTGTTGACCTTAACAGCTGGGATAGTAGGCTTAGAGCATTTCATTGAAATAGGCTTCTTTGAAAGTTTTTTAAGTTTTGAAACTTGAGAAACCTGTTTCCCAGACTGTTTCTTTGCAAGCACATGACAATTATTTATCAAATGACCTTGCTTCTTGCAGTAGAAGCAAGATCGTTGCTCAAAACAAGATTGAGATTTAGGAACAAACCGATGAGCTCGACCAAAAGAAGCATGTGTTGAACAATCACACTTGTGTGAGCATTCAACAGCAGCAGATGCTTTAGTTGAAATTTTAGAAGATTTATTTAATTTAATCGTTTTAGAAACAATCTTCTTTTGAGGTTCAGCCATAGCTTTACCTTTTCCTTTTGTTATAGCCTGTTCTCTTTGTTCGATAGTAATTATATGATTTTCAGGCTTGACGTTTTTCTTAACTGGTCGATACTCTTGATCAGTTATATCCTCAATTTCAATTTCCTCTTCAATAATACGAGGAAGCACAGAAAGAGTCTTTCCTAATTTAGGCTCAACTAAATTTTCAGATTTAATAAGTTCAGTCTGATGAATCTTGGCCTTAATAGTTTTAACTTTCTCAACCTTTTGAGTCTTACTTGTTTCAGACTCACTAGTATTAGCCCTAATAGGCTCAGGCCTACTAGTTTCAGGTTGTTCACATGCAATGATGACATTTTCAGCCTTAACTAGCTCAGGCTTACTTATATTGATGCGCATAGTTGGTTTGACAGTTTTAACATCTATCTTAGTAAAGATAGGCATCATATCATTGACATTATCCCTAACAGGCATAGGTAAATAATCCTTAGGAGGTGGGACTTGATGAAAACCAAGTCCTGCCTTACTCTTAGTGTCAGTCCTCTGTGCTTGTAGGATTTCATCAAAGACTAGAGAGGATGTTGAAAAGTTTGAAAGCTTTTTCTTTAAATTTAAAACCTCAGTTTGAGATTCAACAAGTTCCCTTTTAACAGATGATAGCATGTCAACATAGCTACCATTTTCATCTTGTTGTTCAAAAATTTTAGCTTTTAGTTCCTTTTTCTCTTCCAAAATAGCTTTTAACTTTTGACCACTGGCCTTATCACTGTCTCGTAACATAATATTTGTTTCAGTTAAATTTTCTATGACAGTGTTAAGGCGTGTGGTATCCTCTCTATACCTATTTAGCTGGTTAGTTAATTTAATGCATGATACACAAGATAAGGGTTCATCATGTACCTCATGCACTTCAGCCATTAGTGCCCGTTCTATATCATCTTCATCTGGATCAGACCATTCCCAAGCATTTTAGAAGATTTATTTAATTTAATCGTTTTAGAAACAATCTTCTTTTGAGGTTCAGCCATAGCTTTACCTTTTCCTTTTCAGGCTTGACGTCTTGTGAGCATAGCCATGCTCCACTTCAAATCCATTCTTTCAAGCTCTTCTTGATCAATTTGACTGAAATCTTCTTCAGTCATATTCACAGTGCTGTTCTTGTTTGATAGGAAATCATCATATGCTGACAGGAAAGCGGTGAATACAGCTGCATGTTCCTCAGCAACTGCAGGAGATGCTCCTTTAAGATTGGAGTAAGTACCACCCCCACAAGCAGAGTTTGTGCTAGTATATCCAAAACCACCAGATAAATTTGGAGCACCAGAACCCCCAGAGAAGAATGCAGCCCCAGCAGCTTGAGTCGCTACAGCAGGAACATCCACACCATATAACATGGGATTCTGAATATGTGCAGTAGCCTTGGTCTCCTTCTTCTGCATGTCCAGGAGGTCAGCAGCAATCTGTCCAATTAGATCATCAAGCTCCATATCCATTATATCCTCGTCTTTTTCCATTAGCAGCACTCGTGTATTCCATTTCTTTGGTAATGAACCCAGAAGCTTCTTGTTTACATTAGTTTTGTCGAGATTTACACCTCCCTCAACCAATTCACTTACGAGCTGAGAATATCGACTACACGTATCTTCCAGAGACTCAGTAGGTAGCATGTCAAAGACCTCAAACTGTTTCTTAACCAGATCCAGTTTGTTTCATTTGTATTGATCACTACCACCACATTTCTTCTCAAACCCCTTCCATAGATCATAAGCGGTCTTGTGATGGCGTAGTTGTCTCAATATCTGTTGAGGTAAGGCCATAGTAATCGCAGAATATGTTTTTCGTTCAGTATCGAAGGCCTTACGTTCTTCAGGAGTCATTGATTTAATGGACTTTTCAGGAATAGGTCCATTAAATATACCGGTTCGAACAGGGCGTTCATATCGTTCCTCAAGATAGATCAGCATCTCAGCATCGTTGAAAGATACAAACGCTTCAAACCGTTGACGCCAGTCTAAGTAGTTCATACCCGTAGTGTACATCGGTGGTTTGTTTGTAGAACCCACCTCACTTGAATGCTTCAGCATTGCTCCAACCTGTTGAAGTGAAGTAGAAGTAGACATGGTAATGGACTCGAAAGACTTTTCAAAAAATTTTGAAAAACTGAAAAATGCGACACAAGCGATATGTCGCAGAGGTTATGTCGCAAAAAGACTAGCAGCGACACAATGATTATGTCGCAACTAATCAGACAGCGACACAAGTGTTATGTCGCAGGTTCTGTGTCGCAGTATTAAGGTCGTTGAAACCCTATAGCGACACAATATTATGTCGCACACTGTGTCGCAAAAACGGCGCTGTCAGTACGAACAAGCCTCAAAAACACAGATTTTCGAACCCTAAATGTTTTTTATCCAAAAACCAATAAAGATACAGCTTTCTAGGTTCAAAAACACTACAAAACAACTATATAGCACCAATAAAGAAGATCAAACACTAATAAAATGTCAAATGATCAAGAAAATGCATAAAAGTTTAACCAAATGATTTGAAACCACTATCAATCATAGATATTGGCTCTGATACCAATTGTGGATCCCATAAGGGTGATCTTTACTCAAATCATAAGGTTAATGAAGACAAGAAGACAAAGCAAAAGATATAAAGTTTGTAATAAATGATAATCAAATGAAAACAAAACTTTATATGCACCAATCCCTAAAATATTCTCAACAAAATCAGTGTAGCAGCCAAATACAGAGAATAAAATGATTGGAAAATGTCTTGCCCTAAATATCTATAACAAGGGTATTTATACTAAACTGTCTGGCCGTTCTGCGACACAAGCCTTGTGTCGCAGAGGTCACAATTGCGACACAGTGCTTGTGTCGCAACTACAATTAGTGCGACACAAGCACTGTGTCGCAGTACACAGAAAATGTAATTATTCTAAGTCTATTACATACACAGACACATTACAGACTTGACCAACTGACAGACACTCTAATATGTATCAACAAAAGTGTTTTGATATGTTTTCCGATTTACGACTTGTTAAAACACATAAAGTTGGAAACCAAAGTTCCAGTGCTCAAAACAACCTGAAAATTTTACACAAACCTAAAAATGACTTAAAAAGGATCTAGTAAAAATTCCAGAATTTTTCATGAATAATTACTATTTTTCCCATATTTATCACACCTTTTAGACACTATTTGATTAAAAATAATCTGTAAGTCTAAAAATCCCCAAATTTTCACAGAAAATTTGCAAAATCATATTGTATATTGTATACTAAATTTGATAATTTTTGGTGTCACACCCCGCTAAAGCGGAAACACGAGATGTAACAGTACAATGATTTCATAATCGAAAATTACAAAAGTTCACCGTTCAACGGTCTACAAATAAATATTACATAAGGTCTTACTTACGTTTACAGCACAAGTACATAATTACACTATACGAATACATCCATAAAATAGAACAAAATAGAGCACATGATTTCGATATCAAAAACAGCATAAACGTGGCTTCAATCACATTTACTGACCGATTCCTGAAAAGCATGTAAAATGAGAGGGTCAACTATAGAATATAGTTGGTGAGTTCACAGGTTTCAAGTTTCAAAGTTGTTTAAAAGTTTCTGAAACAATTTTGTTTAAATATTCACGTCGCTACATGAGAAGTCATTTAAAAGTTTTGCGTCGCTACGTAGTAATGATTGTAAGACCGAATTTCGTGGTCAAAGTTGTTTAGACCGAATTACGTGGTCAAAGTTGTTAATACGCTAAAATGTGACTGCTCAATAGTCGGTGTTTATACTTGAGTCCACAACCAAACCTTCGACAGTCCGCCCCAAAGTGATCATGCCTATCGCATACATGATTAAGTAGTTGGTTATATGCCCCCGCGCACAGTGCGGAATGGGGGGAGTGTCAATCCCAAATAGCGCTATCCATAGTAACCATCGGCTCAAATTGAGTTAATAAGTTGTGTAGTAAACCGGGGACTTAACACGATAGAGTCTCAAGCATACAACAGATGCGTATAAAACGATAAACATTCAAGACATCATTTGTAATCAAATACAACATTTGTAATCAAGCAAAACATTTGTAATCAAGCAAGGCATTTGTAATCAAGTAAAACATTTGAAATCAAGTAACATGCTTTTCACCCCAAAATCATTTAAGTAAAGCGTTTAAAAAGAGGGGCTGTGAATACTCACTGTTGAGTATGAGCGTACAGATGGATGTAATGCGCGTACCGACCGGGTTTGACTCCTATTCAATTCCTAAGAACACAAGGTTTCTAATTAGTTCATCGACTAATACGGTTTGTTAGGATTGCTTAGCTAGCTAATTAAATTACAAAGTGCCGAAAAAGTTCGAATTTCCCTTTAATTAACGTTGTCGGTAATTGTTCGAGTTGTCAACAAAATATTGAAAATACATGGATAGAACATCTAAAAATTACCAAACTTGGTATGAAACACGAAATATAGTTCACAAATTTTCTGTGAAAATTTGGGGATTTTTAGACCTATGGATTATTTATAATCATTTTATGTCTAAAAGGTGGGATAAATATGGGAAAAATAGTAATTATTCACAAACAATTCTGGAATTTTTACCAGATCAGTTTTTAACCATTTTTAGGTTTGTGTAAAATTTTCAAGTCATTTTGAGCACTGAAACTTTGGTTCCAAAGATTATTCGTTTTAACAAGACGTAAATCGGAAAACGTATCAAAACACTTCTAAAGAGTGTGAAATTTTGAGGATAGTGTCATTTTCTGAGGAAAATGACACTGGAATTTTCCCATAATTATTTGGTATCCAAAAGTATTTTTCATGATTATGCCACCTTTTATAGGCTTTGTTTGCATTAATTTAGGGAAAATACTTATGTTTTACCAAAAATTCCCATTTTTATTTTTAAGACTCTTTTTATGATCTAGTTACTGAAAAAAAATAATCCCCAAAATTTTAACACATTTTATCTAGTATTTTTGTATTTTTGATTCATCACAACACAATTATTTACATTTTACAAGACTAAAATAATGCATAATGTTCATGCATTTTCTAAAAATACTTAATCATCAAGATAAATTCCTATCTTTTTATACTACTGAGATATACATGTTAGGAGTCTAAAATAATTTTTCTTAGATTTATGGAACACCTTAAGACCCATGAACAAGTATCACAACAAGGTGCTCACAGAAAAGTTACTGTTTGCGCATCAGTTTTGTGTGATATATTTGGAGGTCGTAAACTCAATGGATTTGAGTGAGACCAGTGGGGTTTTAAAGGTAAGACACTAAGCTAAATTCCAGAAGAAAAATCAAGATTTTTGGACCATTATTCACTGAGTTATGGTCGTTTCAAGTAGGGTCAAAATCTGGACAGATTACATGCATGACAAAGTGATCTTTTTGGTGTGTTTTTCACTACCAACGATTTTTAGACCTCATCCAATGATTGAAGCCTTGTCTTTTATGCATGTACATGTGTTTTAAATAAACATAAACATATTTTAACATTTTAAACCATTTATTCTAGCAAGAACATGTAAATAAACTCTATAACATCAAAAAGTCGACTTTTTCGGTTTGATTCTTGGTTTGATCATAGGTTACCCTTCTTTTACACATGAATGTGTATAAGGTGTAACCTACAAACCATCAAACCTTATATGGGGATTTAAGCCATGAAAAAGGCATGAAATCCATGAAATAAACATAGTAAAAGTAGGAAATGAAAGCTAGAAAGAGTGATTTTACCTCAAGGTTCTTGTATTTGTGTAAGAACACTTTTAAGAAGATGATTTAGGGATGAATGTTGGATGAGATTTAGTGTGTGTTTAGAGAGAATTGTGTGTGTTTTTGAAAGTGGAAATGAGAAAAATGATGAAAGTGGAAGAGTGTGTAAGTGTAGAAGGCTTTTTGCATGTAACGTGAGTGGAGTTTTGTAAGAAAAAGAGAGGATTTGAGTGGGGGAAGAGGAGGTCCGGTTTTGGCATGAATATTTGGGGTTTTTATTTTATTTTTTGGTTAAAATATAATATGTATTAGATGTGGTATTTATTTGTATTAAAATTGCTCAAGTCTTGCACATTTCAAGCTTTAAATTGTGTTGTTTTTATGCTTAATATAAGGGTTATAAAAATTAATGTTCTAAATTTCTAAAATACTTCAAATTGTATTTTAGGTTGTTTATAATGGATATTCAAGTATTAGTTTGTCGGATTCGAGTTTCTTTTATTCGATTCGGGTCGCGTTTGCCGAGTTACGAAAGTTCGGTTAATTTCCGATTTTTGTGATGTTTTTGTTGGTTAAAGTGTGAGTCATGAAACTTTATTTTATAAGTTTATAACATTCATCAAAATGTATTTGATTCGATCTCGATTGACATTCGCGAGTTAATAAACCGATTTCCAGTCGTGTTACCGAGTTACGGAATTTCCAGTTAAATTCCGATTTTTGATATGATAAATATTTTGTGATGACATATGAAATTTAATTTCATTTGTTTTCTTTGGCACTTTGTAACCTAACTTAATGTTCCTCACGGTCTTAAAGTCCGCTAAGCAATCTCCTAAAATGTTACGCGATTTCGGTAACTTACGGTTTCGGTACTTAAGGAGTCATAACCTAGACTTTTCACTAGGATTTTAGAGTGCTGTAAACGAAATTAGATAGACTAGGAATTTAAGTGCGTTAATGACCTGAGATTTTTGACGGTTGTCACATTTGGAGTCTATTTTCATGTGTTTCCATTATATTATTCGCAACCCGAATAATTACCGACAACGTTAATTAAACGACAAATCAAACTCTAACGACACTTTGTAACGTATTTGACTAGCTAAGCAATCTTAACAAACCATATTAGACGAGAATCTAATTAGGAACCTTGTATTCGTAGGTCTTGGATAGGAGTCACACTCGGTCGAAACGCGCATTACATCCATTCCGTACGCTCATTAACGATTGTGAGTTTACACAGCCCCTCTTTTTAACGTTTTACTTAAATGTTTTGGGGTGAAAAGCATGTTATATGATTTAATTACTATACTTGGATTACAAATATTATTCTTATGTTATACTTGATTTACGAATGCTTTGCTTATACTATGCTCGTTTTACAAATGCTATGCTCGTTTTACAAATGCTATCCTTGATTTACAAATGCTATGCTATGGTATATGCTATGCTTACTTTCGAATACTTGACATGGTTAAAATGTCGTATTGATTACGAATAACTTCTTTAATGTTTGAAGTTTATACGAACATGATTATATGCTTGTTTTTCTATCGTATCTAAAGTCCCCGGTATATCTACACGACCATTAACTCTATATGAGCCAAATGATGCATATGAATAGTACTATTTGGGAGCGAGACCACCTCCCCACTCACGCGGCCACGTGAGTGCATCCCATCATCCTAAATGCCAACGATAGGGCATCTCTCTTTTGGGGCAAAGGTTTATCGGTTGTAGGTTTGGTTGTGGACTCAAGCATAATAAAATCATTGTGACTATAGACAATATAACGTGATAGCATAGAAATTCATAAACGACTATAAACGTATGACGTTTTGACATCTGAAACGATATTTCTTTGAAACTATAAAACTTACGACCCGAGCTTTACAATGACTTTGTCATTTGAAACGATATTTCTTTGAAACTATAAAACTTACGACCCGAGCTTTACAATGACTTTGTCATTTGAAACGATATTTCTTTAAAACCATAAATTTTATAACCTGAGTTTCATACTATAAATCATTGTGGTTTTGGTTAATGATAAACGTGATTTCATAATAACGCCTCGCATTCTTATGAACTTCGAGTTAATAATCCGTTGAGATTATAAACGTTTTGATATTGATTTGATGATCCATTGACTTGATAAACGTAACCTGAACTTATTAAATACTACAATATGAGTTTTATAAACATAACTTGAACTTATTAAACACTATATCTTGAGCTTTATAAACGTGAATTAAACATTCCTTCGAAAATATGAGCGCGGCGTTATAAATGAATCACGACTTTTAATTGAGTACAAAAAGGGAATCGCTCCTTAATGAATCTCGTACTTAACTAAACCTCTTTTGCGAACAAAACATCGAATCTCAAATGAATTTAACTATCAAATGAGTTTCGCTCTTAAATGAGCCTAGTTATAATGAATTACTTCATAATTATTCGCGCAATAGCATTTGATTATCCTAAAAATTGATTTTAAGAACTTATCGGATGATTATCGTCTTTGTATGAGCCTCGACACTAAACTTTTGCAAACTAATCAGGTAGTAACTTGGAACTTTTAAACTAGATTTGTAAACTCTTGGAAAGGGTCTTCATTTCACAAAACTTGTGTACTCACCAACTATGTTTCATAGTTGACCTGTTATTTTACATGCTTTTCAGGAATTAGTCACAACTTGTCTATTGAAGCTGAACCCATTATATGATCTATGCTGCTGTAGCGTTACGGAATTTTGTCTCTTTTGGATGTAATCGCATGTTTAAATTATTTACTTTTGTGCTGTAAACGCTTCTAAGACTTTATGTAATGTATTAATTGTAGACCGTTGAACGGTGATCTTTTGTAATTTTCGATTATGAAATCATTGTACTGTTACATCTCGTGTTTCCGCTTTAGCGGGATGTGACAGAAAATGGTATCAGAGCCGAAGGTTATAGAAATACCGGTTCTCCTTAGGGAAAACCTAGAAACTATAACCACTAAGATTAGTACCCCTTTAAGTATGACTCGTTCAGGTGTTGCATCCTTCGAATTTAATTTAACATAGCCTGATCAACTATGTACAATTAAAGGAGAAATGATGCATGATCGGAATTGGTTATAGGAATAGGGTACGCTTTAGAACTCACTTAAGCTAGTACGACTTTTTTTAAAAGTGTGTTGAGTACCTTCATATGCTAGGACTTGATATAACTCTAGGAGTTAAGTTCACTTTTGATAGTCTTATCATGTCGCGTTTCTCATTCCACGCCACCGAATCAGCCAACTGTACTCGTTACGTCACTAGTCAACCTAGGACTAACCCACCTAACACCGAACCCGAGGAAGAGGAGCCCTCGATGGAGAACGAATCCCCACACGAATTGAGCAATATACGTCACCTACGCCCGTTTTATCCCAGTCACCACTATTAGGATCACGCTCGAAAATCACCGCACGTAAGACCATCGCCATACTCACCCGATTATCTTTAAGAGCGCTACGTCCACAGCCGCAAAAACTCCGAGAGTCATTTTCGAAATCCCAAAATCACGAAACTTTGATATGACCTTCCGGATAGCACTTAGTATGAACGCCGTAACCACCGAACTTCAAATTAAACAGGCAAGAAGTGCCCATCAAAGATAGATTCTAGTAGATGGGACGAAATTTAATAGAAAAACAGACTCATCGCACGATCAACGCTTTGAAAATCGATTTTAGACACGAAGTAACTGGCGACACTTCAAAAGTATCATCCGACACCAGTACTACCCCAACCAATTTCCCCAAGGACCGCACATTAGGCATATGGCCAGAAAGAGAGTTCCGATATTGAGCAGAGTGTCGATGCCACCATCGCCTCAGGAGACTAGTGAGATACCACAGGAGGTCATAAAAAAGTCAGTAAGGCCCACGTCTGGCCTATCTTGGGAAGAAGTGCAAAGAATCCGGTACATGACCTTAGAACTAATAACCGCCGAATGAGAATAGATCATTAGCAGCAACTGATGTACGATCAGATAGAGAGGTTAGAGCAATTGTCGGAGTATACGACCAAGGCACGAGTGGCAGCAAGTGCGGAGAAGAACACAACTAGGAAGATGATGTTGCTATCCTTGTTAGTTGGAGGACTTGAATCGCCCACATTGGTGTTGTTATTTTGAGTACTATGTTCTGGGTTTATCGAAGTGCTTAGTGACAAAGGCACAGATTGTTAAAATTTTTGTACAAGAAAAACATCTTTGTTTTGGTCTCCCCTAACGATTTAGCGACTTTGAAATTAAAATTTTGGTGCTATGATTTTGTTAAAAAGCTATTATGATACACGTCCTATTCAAAAACCGTGTAAAAGATGTTGGTTTAATGTAATGAAAATCCTTAGACGTTTTGCTTACCTACACGGTTATTATTAGTATAAATTTTAAGTTTTGTACATTCTACGTAAAAAATAAAAAATAAAAAAATTATTTAAGGTCAAGTTCGTACAAAAAGAAAACATTTATTTTGTCACTAATATTATGATGCACTATCATAGGAAATGGCAGGCCTCATTATGAACGATTACTTGTTTGACAATGACTCAATCCATGAGGAACGGACTCAATACTAATGCCTCGATGCGGAGGTAGTTCCTAAGAAAGAGAAAGTCGAAGAAGTCGACGAGAATAAGAACATTAGGGTAATACATGTAGACGAGTATGAAAGGCTAAGAAGATCAGACGGAAGTATTAGATGCCCGAGTTTGGGAACTCATGATGAAGTGCAATAAGTGTAGATTCCATCATGAGAGAGATAGTGCCTGACTGCGTCATAAATCGAGAAAACGAACCATTCAACATCGACTTAATCCCGATTAAGATGGGAAGCTTTGACGTAGTAGTGGATATGGACTGGCTAGCTAGAAATCACGCGAACATAGGGTGTCACGATAAGGTGATAAGAATACCCTTACGAGAGAATGAAATACTCATCGTACACGGAGATAAGCCCGGAAGAAGCTTGAAGATGGTGTCATCCATGAAGATTCGCAAGTACGTGAAAAAGGAGTATCTTGCTATTCTTGCTTATGTAGTCGAGAAGGAATCAGAAGAAAAACGTATGCAAGATATTCCGGTAGTGCGCGAATACCCCAAAGTATTTCCAGACAACTTACCTAGACTACCCCTGTCTAGACAAGTCGAGTTCCGAATCGAACTAATTCCTGGAGCCGCCACGATAGTTAAGGCACCGTACCGCCTAGAACCTACGGAGATGCAGGAACTATCTAGTCAACTCCAGGAGCTTTTGGAAAAAGGATTCATGCGACCTCGTTCGTCACCATGAGGAACCCCAGTTCTATTCGTTTGAAAGAAAGACGGATCGTTACGGATGCGTATCGAATATAGAGAGTTGAACAAACTAACGATCAAAAATCAATACTCTCTCCCTCGAATCGACGACCTCTTCGATCAATTGCAAGGAGCCTCATACTTCTCGAAAATCGACCTGCGGTTAGGATATTATCAATTACAAGTCCACGACGAGGACATACCCAAAACCGCAATCCGAACCTTATATGGACATTACGAATTCATGGTTATGCCATTTGGTCTGACAAACGCGCTTGGCAGTGTTCATGGATTTAATGAATCGTGTATGTAGAGCATACTTAGACAAATTCGTGATAGTGTTGATCGATGATATTCTAATTTACTCACGAAGCGAGAAAGAGTACGAACAACACTTAAGACATATATTAGAACTACTTAGAAACGAGAAACCGTACGCCAAACTCTCCAAGTGCGAGTTTTGGATTAGAGAAGCACGTTTCCTCGGCCATGTAGTCGACAAGGATGGAATTCACGTAAATTCAACTAAGGTTGAAGTCGTTAAGAAATGGGAAGCCCCCAGAACTCCATCAGAAATTAGACAATTTCTAGGTTTACCTGGTTATTATCGGAGATTCATTGAGAATTTCTCAAAAATCTCGCAACCACTAACCACACTAACACAGAAGGACAAAATTTTGTCTGGGGAAAGCCATAGGAGGACTCTTTCCAAACGTTGAAGCATAAGTTATGCAACGTGCCAATCTTGACATTATCGGAAGGATCCGAGGACTTCTTAATCTACTGCAACGCTTCACACCAAGGTCTTGGATGTGTATTAATGCAAAGGGACAAAGTCATAGCATACGTATCCCGACAACTTATCACCCACGAGAAAAACTATACAGCCCACGATTTGGAGTTGGGAGCCGTAGTCTTCATACTTAAGATTTGGAGACATTACCTCTACGGAACTAAGTGCACGATATACACGGATCACAAGAGTCTCCGCCATATTTTCGAGCAAAAGGTGCTCAATATGCGCCAAAGGAGATGGGTGGAGTTATTAAATGATTATGACTGCGAAATTCGATACCACCCAGGTAAGGACAATGTAGTGGCAAACGCGCTAAGTCGAAAAGAAAGAGTCAAGCCCTCACGAGTACGAGCATGCGTAACACTAGTGCAAACTAGTCTGAAAACTCAAATTCAACTTGCTCAAGAAAAGGCCTTAAGGTTCGAGAATCTGAAGGAAGAAACCTTGCACGGCCTGGAGCAAAGATTTGAAACCAGAGATACCCCAATGAAATGAGAACAAATAACGATGGACTTCGTCACCAAACTACCGCGGACTTTTAAAGGACATGATGCTATATGGGTTGTCGTGACCGATTGACAAAATCCGCTCACTTCTTACCCATTCGATAGGACTATAACATGGAGAAACTGGCTCAAATCTACATTAACGAAATTAAGTCGCGCCACGGAGTACCTCTTTCCATTATCTATGATAGAGATAGCCGTTTCACTTCACGATTCTGTCAATCCTTACAGAAAGCGTTGGTTACACAATTGAACCTGAGTATGGCTTACCATCCTCAGACGGATGGACAGAGCGAACGAACAATTCAAATGTTGGAGGACATGCTTCGAGCTTGTGTGTTAGACTTTGGAGGAAGATGGGATATTCACTTACCGTTGGTAGAATTCTCATATAAGAATAGATACCACGCTAGCATACAATGCGCCCCTTATGAAACGTTATACGAACGAAAATGTCGATCACCTTTGAGTTGGTAAGAAATAAGCGACAAACACTTAATAAGACCTGACCTTATCCAGGAAACTATGAACAAAATCTCGATTATCCGAGATCGACTTAAGACCGCCCAGGATTGGCGGGAAAGCTATGCAGATAACCGTATAAAACCCCTAAAATTCCAAGTCGGTGATAAAGTGTTCTTAAAAGTATCACCTTGGAAAGGGATGGTTCGTTTCGGCAAAAGAGGCAAGTTAAGCCCACGCTACATCAGACCTTACGAAATCATTGAACGAATCTGTCCAGTAGCCTATAAACTTAAGTTACCACTAGAATTATGTGCAATTCACGACACGTTCCATATATCGAATCTAAAGAAATGTCTAGCTGGTGAATTACATATCCTACCCCTTGTCTATTGAAGCTAAACCTGTTATATGAGCTATGCTGCTATAGCGTTACGGAATTTTGTCTCTTTTGGATGTAATCGCATGTTTAGATTATTTACTTTTATGCTGTAAACGCTTGTAAGACTTTATGTAATGTATTAATTGTAGACCGTTGAACGGTGATCTTTTGTAATTTTCGATTATGAAATCCTTGTACTGTTACATCTCGTGTTTCCGCTTTAGCGGGGTGTGACATACCTTTTTCTCCCCTTGATCCTCTAATTCAGGAAACAATTTTAGGAACCCATTTGAGCACGATGCCAAATGGGAATCTCCTTTTTCAAAAGCCATTTGTAAGTTGTATCAATATAATCCAAAGACATTGAGTTCCATCTGAAATTGAAACGCGATGTTTCATATCTAAAAGCTCGTTGTGGAACCAATGTGTCTATTTTTGGGGAGAAAGGAACAATATCTCTTTGTATTTTCATCACCATATGACGAGATGGTGCAAGAGCAAGCATTTGCTTTCTTGAATATACAAAAGATCTTCTTTCACCAGATTCTGATTGTGTCGGTTTCCAAACTTTTGTTGACTTTGGAGATTTTGAAAGCGATCTTTTGGTTCATTCAAAGAATACGGAATCACAACAATCAACCTTTTGATGATCAAAATTTCAGGTTGAGTGAAATTTCTCAGAGTACTTCTTATTCTTTTTAAGAGAATAATTAGTAAACTGTGAAATCCTTTTCTTACAAACCAGTTTTGTAAATGGTTTGGAAGATTTGTCTAGGTAATTCTTCTCAAGTACCTTGACTAATGATTCAGTTGAGAGAGACACTTGAGTAATTTTCTCTCGAAGATCGTGAATAGTCTTTAATGCAAGTTCATGATCTTCTTGAAGTTTACTTACCGTTGTTTGTTGATTTTCAAGCTCTAAAATCCGCTTTTCAAGTCCGACGATTTTTGAACGCATTGCTTCACATTCATTCTCCATGTTAAGTATTTGTAATTGTAAGGATTTAATCTCATTTTCCTTCTTTGTCAACAACTCTATCTCTTCGTCTTGACTCTTCTTCAATTTATAATCTTTTCCAAATCTGTCTTCAATTGCTTCCCAAAGCTCAAAAGTTGTTTTCTTCTTACTGAAAAGCATCAATGCATCTCTTGATAGACACTTAGTGAGTACTGCGTAAGCTTTTCTTTCCTTTTCGTAATCTTTCTTTTTCTCCTTTGTCAGATAAATTAACAACTCCGGATTGTCCGATGCAATATAACTTTCAAATTGATGACACCAATTTGCGTACTCACTTGGTTTAGCAAATATTGGTGGTTTGACGAGAGTACTCATTTTTCGCTCCAAAAATTTTGAAAAATTTCTCAAGTAAAATGAAAATTTGCTCAAGCTAGAAGGCGAACTTACTGTTATGCAAACTTGATATGCGAACTTAAGATAAAGTCGCACAATAAGGTCTCACAATAAGATCGCAAATATAAAATCGCAGAAGCTGATAAGTTCGCAGGTACTGTTCATCGTCTTCACCAAATCTGAGCTTGAATCAAAACTTGAAATTTGAACCTGTAATTGATTCCTATATGTTCCTCAACACTAGTAGAACACTTTGACCGTTTGAATTGATCAGATTCAATCTCAAACTCCTTCTATTTGAAATTAACCGCCATTTTCATTCAAATACCCATTTTGAGTTTTCTTTCAAATTGAAGCTTGATATATCACAAATTCGAATTACCTATAGGCTCTGATACCAATTGAAAGTCCGTTTGCTCTGGATCTAATTCGAATCATCAAGTAAACCGTGCGGAATCCGAGTTTAATTGATTTGTGTGATGAACAACGAGATTGAATTTCAAATGACTTCTTCTATTGAATAAACAATAACGATTACAAAAGTTAGTTAAAACTCTCTCAACTCTCTGTGTAATGATAAACTCGTTCAAAAGCACTTTGAAACACACGTATAAAATGACTTCGCTGCTGCTGTATTTATACTATTTTAGACCTGCGACTTTACTTGCGAACTTAAGGTTAAAGTCGCATTTTGCAGCTCTGCGAACTTAAGATTAAAGTCGCAAAATACTAAATCAAGCTAATTTCTAAACAAGTTGATTGTCACACAGATATGTATCAACAGTTTCAGAATGTGGTGAAAGTGTGCATTAGAAATGGTATTTGCGCTGGAAGCAACCTCCCAAGCAAGTGGATCTGAAGCTCGAACAAGTTTATATCAAGCTACTGACAAGGGGGAGTTTGTTGATGCAAATAGAGTGTTAGCATCTTGATTAAAATACTTAGAAATCAAATTTAGTGTTTATACGACTTTAAGATGCGAACTTAAGTTAGTGTCGCATATGCGACTTTAAGATAAATCGCATAACTGTTATAGTCGCAGATGTTTCAATAAATAGGTTGTTTGTTCTTCATTTGTAACTAACTAAAATTCTAGAATTCAAAGCGTATTATTGTCAATTGCATTGTAATCGTTTGTAAGATGTTGCAATCACTTGATAATAAATATAAATCAGTAATTTACTTCTCGCGTTCAATTTCATTCGGTTAAACACATAATCACAGGATTCAGCACTTGATTAGTGTGATATTGTAATCTGATCAGTAAGACATGGCGACCTACAATCAACCTCCTCATTCAACCAAATTATCCCATTCCACTCAATTCACTTCAATTTTCTTCTTAGATTCTTTCTAGTTACTCTCTCTAGATTAATTTAATTAATTTACGGAGAGATAAGTAAGCTACAAAGTTATCGGTTCCTTCCGGTAATGATAGGATTGGCAAACTACAAAGCTTCTGCTTTAGCAATTGAAATGCTAACTCTTGCTTAAAAGTCCAATTTTTAACCAACACAGGAGTGAACGACACTTATGTCTATATAATGCTTCATATGTTGTTCGTGATCCTCTTTGCTTCGAGAGTAAATTAGTATGTCGTCAATAAACATGATCACGAATTTATCTAAGTATCGCCTACTGACTCTATTTGTCAAGTCCATGAGTGCTGCAAATACGGTTTTGGGATTCGCAAACTACAAAGCTTCTGCGTCAGCAATTGAAATGCTGACTCTTGCTTATCAGTCCAATTTCTAACCAACACAGGAGTGAACGACACATATTTCTATATAATGCTTCATATGTTGTTCGTGATCCTCTTTGCTTCGAGAGTAAATTAGTATGTCGTCAATAAACATGATCACGAATTTATCTAAGTATCGCCTACTGACTCTATTTGTCAAGTCCATGAGTGCTGCAAATACGGTTTTGGGATTCGCAAACTACAAAGCTTCTGCGTCAGCAATTGAAATGCTGACTCTTGCTTATCAGTCCAATTTCTAACCAACACAGGAGTGAACGACACATATTTCTATATAATGCTTCATATGTTGTTCGTGATCCTCTTTGCTTCGAGAGTAAATTAGTATGTTGTCAATAAACGTGATCCTCTTTGTTAGTTAGATCGAAGGGCATAACCGGGAACTCGTAGTGTCCATACTGAGTTCTAAATACGGTTTTGGGTATGTTCTCGTTGTAGACTCCCAACTGATGATACCCTGGCTGAAGGTCAATCTTTTAGAAATACGAGGCACCTTGCAATTGATCAATCATATCATCGATTCGACGAAAAGGGTATCGGTTTTTGATTGTCAGTTTATTCAATTCCCTATAGTCGATACACATTCGTAATGACCCATCATTTGTTTTAACGAATAGGATTGGGGCTCCCTATGGTGAAGAGTTGGGGCAAATAAACCCTTTTTCCAGGAGTTCTTGAAGTTGACTAGATAATTCCTCCATTTTCGCGGGTGCTAGGCGATACAGTGCCTTAGCTTTCGGTGCGACTCCTGGAACTAGATCGATTCGAAATTCGACTTGTCTAGATGGAGGAAGTCCAGGCAAGTCATCCAGAAATACTTCGAGATAATCACGCACCACGGAAATATCTTGTATGCGCTTCTCCTCCGACTCCTTCTCAACTACACGCGTCAAGAATGCGAGACATCTCTTCTTCAAATACTTATGAATCTTCATACGTGACACCATTTTTAAACTCGTACCGGACTTATCTTCGTGTATAACAAGAGCTTTGTTTTCTTGAAGAGGTATTCGTACCACTTTCTCGTGGCAGCCGACGTCCACGTGATTTTTGGCTAACCAATCCATGCAGACTACCACGTTGAAACTTCCTAGCTTAATTGGAATGACGTCAATACTTAACAACTTATCCTCAAGACTCAGGGTATAATTCACGCTTACCAGTACATCAATTTCCTCTATGAACATTAATAGAAGCCTATTTGTAAACTAATGTTCATTAAAAATTAAGATCATAGTTCCATAAATACGAGGATAAGCTTTTATATATATCCGAGTACAATCTACTTATAATCTATTCTAGTTTCAGATCACGTGGGTAATAACGTGCTTCTAGCATATCTCTATCGTAAAGACGTAGCATAGATCACAATATCATCTGTGGATTGTTGGCACTTTCGTATGATCCGTGACTTAGTCCTTTGTCATATATTGGATACTATTTTCCTCCAAAAGTGAATCATATCCTTGATTTGTTCGGGAATGGATCTTTTTGCACTTCTTAGCTCTTGCTCAATAGGTCCTGCACCTAGTCTTGAGTTCCTTAGCTCTTGCTCATATTCTTCAATATCAATTATCTCAACATCCTGGTTCTCATCCACCCCCACGACGATCTCTTCCATTGCGGCTACCCTTTCGTCAAGATATATGTACTAAATTTGTTCCATGTGGACTATATCGTTATCTGCCACATAACCGTCTATAGTGGGACTTGCCACCTTCTATGGGATATCATCCTATTAATGATAGTGACAAAATAAAGATTTCCTTCGTACGAACTTGATCATAAAAATAATTTTACACACGATATACCACAAAACTTAAAATTTGTAATAATAATAATCGTGTAGGTAAACAAAATGTCAAAAGATTTTCAATATATTAAACCAACATCTCTTACACGGTTTTTGAATATGACATGCATCATAATAGTCTTTTTAACAAAATCGTAGCACATAAATTATAAAGCACCCAAAACGTTTGAGGATATCAAAATACATTAATCATAATTGAAAATGTTTTTTTTTTTTTTTCATACGAGAATTTTTAACAATTTAACTTCTTCTTTTTTGTCACTAAACAATTTGATTATTACTATCCCCGGAACGTAGCCACCAAGACGAACAATGCAACCATCAAACATCACAAGTCCTCCCATCATCTAGCATATATATATATATATATATACTCTTCTAACAATCCTCCTTGTTGTACTGGTAGCCTCCGGGTCGTTGACGAATACTTGAACATTAGCTCCATCACATCTGATAGCTAAGCAAAAAGCTGATGCTAATGCGTTATCCTAAGCCGACTATCGCGTAATGCGGCAGACATGGCCTCGACCCTCCGTATCTCCTCGAGGGTCATGCTAGGAGTGTGCTCGAACGGCATTTTAGTGACTACATGTGACGTCTCATCCGCCTCCTGATGTAGTGCCGCTATCATCACTTTCCTCGGTATCGGAACTCTCTTTCTAGGCGTATGCCTAATACGTGGTCCTTGGTGTCGGTGATATTCTGGGAGTGTTGTCACTCACCTCGTGTCTAGAATCGGTTTCCATCAAGGGGTCTCGTGTATTGGGATACTTGGAACGACTCGCGGTGGTTCCGCAGCTGTTGGTCGTGGCGCTCCTAGGGTAAGACGGATATCAGGGTCGACCTAACATCCTCACTAGTAGTCGCTCGGCTGTTAACTTCATCTTCTGATCTTGAGTCCTCAAAGGGATCCTCCTCCAACTCGATGCTTGGTGGGTTGTCCTACGGTGACTAGTGAAGTAACATGAATCGTCTGCCGATCCGGTAGCGTAGAATAAGAAACGCGACATGGTAAGACCGCCAAAAGAGAACTTAGTTCTTAGAGGTATATTAATTACCTAATATGAGTAGAGCAATTTCCTTGCTTAAGTGAATTTTATGTTGCACGCTACTCCTATAACCACTTCCAGTCTCGCATCAATTCTTCTTTAATTGTACATAGGTGATCATGCTATGTAAAATTAAAGTCGAAGGATGCAACACCCGAACTAGTCATACTTAGAAGGAACGCTAACTTAATGGTTATAATCTAGGCCTACTAATGCAACCTAGTTCGCTATAACCTGTGGCTCTGATACCAATCTGTCACACCCCGCCAAGGCGGATTATCGCGGGGTGCAACTTTCATGGATCATTGTCACCGATTACATTGAACGACCTCTAAATGAGCCGTTCGAAAAATACCATTACGAATTACATTGATTCAAAAACATTTCAATTACATCCAAAACAAGTTTTATCCAAGAGTATCGATACATAAAATCAAGGATTCAAGTACATGTTCATAGTAGTAATGGTATGCAAGAAAAACTTTGACAAAATGATGGCACACTTGATACTCCAATAAAGATGCACCCAAAAGCAACCATTTACTAAAGCAAAGGACCTGAGAATAACATGCTAAAACGAGTCAACATAAAGTTGGTGAGTTCACATGTTTATCAATCTTAAACAGTTTAGTGGACCACAACATTTCAGTGATAATTGCACATCTACAATATCATAAAAAGTATACAATTTTTACTATTTACCTGAGCTCCTGAATACCGAAACATTAACAAATTGTTGTTGCCCCATGGCAGTGCACTATTCCAAAGCACAGTGGATCAAATAATTATTCACCCGTTTGACGTACCAGTCAAGTCAGGGATTCTAACCCGGGTGGGGGTGTCAACCCAAAAGATCTATTCACAACATTCGCTTTTAAGTCCATAACTAACAGCTCATGATAGGGGCCTTAATGGAATAGTACGCTACTCGGGTAATACATAAGAAAAAATTTACATTACTTGTGTCCAAATCAAGAGCATGTATTCTCACCCCCAAAACATTTCAAAACAAGTAAAATAAGGGGCTTTGAAAACTCACAATAAAGTTCGAGCGTTTAGTTCGAATGTTTTCTGCGTGCTAGACAAATACGACTCCTATCCGCGTCCTACGAACACGAAGGTTTTGATGAGATTCTCATATAATTTATATGATTTAGTAATACTTAATTAACTAATTAATTTATAAGTTCCATAAAATAGTTTGATTTAATTTGTAAACATATTTGTCTAAACACATGAAGATTAGTTTCAAAAATCACCAAACTTTATTTTCATAGGCTAATATTGGATATAAACTTTCTTTAAAAGTTTGGGAATTTTTAGAATTGTATTTTATTTATTTTCAATTTAAGTCCAAAATATAATGGAAATTCAAATAAAATAGTAAATGATTATGAAAAATTATGAAACCTCTACCACATTAAAATCTAACAAAAAAATAGGCTTGTGTAAAAATTTCAAGTGTTTTGGAGCCACGAAACTCTGTTTTCAAATATTTCATTATTTAACAACACCCAAATTAGAATCAATACCAAATAACACCCAAATAATGTGATTTTTGGTGTGGAGTGTTATTTTATGTTGAAAACATCACAGAATAATTTGCATGAGTTTTTGGTTTGAATAACTAATTTTCATGGTTTAACTCCTTGTTTTAGTGCTAGTTTTGTATTTTCCTAAAAAAAATACATATAAGTTCCAAAAATTCCAAATTTGATTCTCACATTACTTTATACCATAAGAAAGTTGATAAAAATCACTTCCATATTTTTAACGTATTTTTGGACCAATTTATGAATTTTGTAACATAGACAACACATATTTAGCCATTTCTACAAGTTTTTCTATGTTGTGTGTTTAGGCATTTTATAAGCATACAAGCACAATCTTTCAAGACATAAGATTTTTATCCTATCGAGATCAACATGTTAGGTATCTAAAAATATTTTTTTTGTAATTTTTATAGCATATTTGAACTCTTGATGTTGTTTGTGCACCACTTTTGCGTGAGATGTTTGGAGGTTGAATACTCAATATTTTTGTGTGAAATCACTTGGGTTTGAAAGCTAACACCTTAAAATAAATTCTAGAAGAAAAATCAGTATTTTTGGACAACTATTTATTTAGTTATGGCCTGTTATAGTCGGACTATGAAATCTGGCAGATGGCATGTTGAGTGTAAGTTAAGTTTCTTAATCTCTAAAATACTTCAAATTGTATTTAGATTGTGTATAATGGGTGTTCAAGTATTAGTTTTCCGGATTCAAGTTTCGTTTACGTAGTTACGGAACTTTAATTTAATTCCGATTTCGCGATACGATAGGATTTTGAGATAAGTCAAGAGACTTAATTCTTTTGTTTTTCTTGGCACTTTATAACTTAGTTGAATAATCCTTATGAACCTAGGATTTGCTAAGGAATTACTAAGACATTACAATGGTTTCGGTACAATTAAGGAGTCGTAACTTAGATTCACTATTGGAACTTAAAGAAATTCGTAGTCACAACTTTAATTCTAGAATTTAAGTGTGGTGATAACCCGTGATTTTGACGATTGTGACATCATGACTCTTGATTGTGGTAAGTAGTTATCTATGTAAAGAATCATAGGATTAGGAACCTACGAGAGCACCACGTTAGTTCATAGCAATAACTATGGAATCGATGCGTATCTGTTAGTAGATTTTCCACATATGATTGATGTAAGAACCAATGTAAGAAGTAACACATCGTATAATCCATTCCAATTTACTGAAATACATGGCTTGCATATGAAGCAATGCAAAACATTGCGAATAATCCAGAGATGTATAACTGATTGAAAAGTAGAGGTCTAGCTCCTAACGGTACTAAATGTATATCGTTAGATAGATAAGCAAAGTCGATAAGTTAATTAGAAATAGACTTATATCAGTGTTAAGAAAGGCCGAATCATTAATTATAGTCTGCTACTTTATTCATTTACCTAGGGTTACAACCTAAATAGGTCACTTGATTCTACATAAGAATCGTGTTGGGAGTCAAGCAGACTTATTCGGCCAGCATCACAATAACCTAGTTCCTTGTGACCTGCCAATATAGAACATATGCTAAACTGGCAGGGCTCTAGTGTTTACATCAAGATATATATGTCTATTAGTCCACGGAATGTCTTCATAATAAATATAATCCCAACACTAAACTAAATCATGGTAAATTACGTCTTCTCTATCCTTAGTTGTTCCTTGCATGCTAGCTAGTTTATTTTATTTTATTGCTTTAGTATATTATTAGATAAAAAACCCAAAATCTTATCTAACTATCCACTATCCAAACCCTATCTTGAATACTAAATTGTTTAAACGAGCTCCATTTCAAATTCGAAGGTTTAGGCCCCAACAAATATAAAATACAAAACACCCCACTGATATTGCACCGTCCAGCAACCTCAACCGACGATGACAACGTTGTGACAAAATGACCATTCCGTGTAACATCAAGCATTCAACCCGACGATTGCTCGTCGTGACCGACCGTTTGACGTGCATCAGGCATTAACAGAATTCTAAGCGCAACTTCGTTGTCTTGGTCCGGTAGTAACTTTATTTATCGTGAAGAATATCTTCAAAGGTTGATGTGATCGAGTCATCAAACAAAGCGCGAGAAGAAGCGGTGGAACATGAGGAAGTTTTCTAGGATTTTGGTGTTCTTGCCTTTCTCTGAGGACGCTTGAACGGATCTTCACCATCTATTGCGGCGCTCGGGTTTTTGTTCTTACCCTCCGATTCCTCATCCAAATCCAAGTCGTCTAAATCTATTTTTTCACGGTGCTTTGGAACGTTCCACCTTCCGACGACAACTACATCGGGAGTTAACCACTTTTAGTAGTCCTTCAAAAAGTTTCACGCTTGAAAATGCACGAAAGGTTTTAGGCATTCCAACCTATATTTAGCATCCACCCGCAATCAAAAGTTATCGGCATTTTCCCCGCTTCTTTGTTGTCCTTAAAGCTGCATCCAAATACCTCCTCACTTTTGGCATGTTTCATTGAGTTTTGACCACTTTGAAGACAACATGAACTTGGTCCCTTCAAATGATGGGTTTTGACCACTTTTCATAGTATGGCGTTTGATAGTAGTGTGTTTGAGGGACTTGGGTTTGCGACATATGGTATGGATGACCAAAACCGGGCATGTTGGGTGTTGACGGGTTCGAAGATGATGATTGTTGTAGAAACGGATTCCATTAGGAGTGTAGGTTGTACGGGTTGTTCGACATTGTGAATTATAGTGGATTATAGAGTTTGGATTTTTTTAGTGTTTAAAGATGAGAATGAGTGTTTTGATGTATTTTGAATTGTGACTGAAGTGTGGTAATATATAGATATGAAAATAAGGTTTAAAAAATAAAACGATAAAAATGGCTAGTTTTTTAAATTTATTTATTATTTTTACTTTTATTTTTTATAAAAGGTAATCATTGAATGTTTAATAAAAAAGAACTAGAAACACAACGTCGCGCACCGTGTGGTGTTTAATAACGCCTTCCCGAAGTGGTAACAAAATGGTGGTCCAGGAAAAGAGCATCGTGCGTCGTACTATTATGAGTTACTTGGTGTAGGCCATTTGTTACCAAACTACGATAGTAAGAAAGAAGCCATTATCAAGTCACTTCTGCTTAGGGAAGATTGATAGTTTGGGTATTTACTCATAGGTTACTTTATTTTTATTTTTAGTTGATTATGACCCGAATAGTAGTTTTCTTCGATATCATTGTAGCATTTTTTGGCTTAAATATAAAAAGTTGGAGTTACTTTATGTTATGTTCCATACTGTTTTAACATCGATGGACATATTTTTTACTCATATATGGGTTAACATGTCGATTTGTGATGTTCTTTGCTTCAAACATTTTACATGGGGAAAATTATATAAACAAAACAATCGAAGTTGAAGGAAACTTGATGTAAATTTTGATATCTAAATTAATTTTATTTAACTTTAGGTAACGCTAAAAAGTCCTTTCTCATATCATATGTATACGGTCATTTCTTGAGATTTTAATGAAAGCGTGAAAAACAGTTAATTAAGTTATATTGTATGGTTGTGAACTCACCTCTTTAATGTACCAAAATACAATGTTTTTCAAGGTGGACTCCGAAAAGGCGTTTGATTCCATTAATCGGACTTTTCTGAAATCGGTAATTATATAAATAAGGCTAGAGTTTGAAATTCAAAAGGGTCTTCGGCAAGGAGGTCCACTCTCTCCATTCATCTTCATCTCTCCAACAACAACAAAAAATTTCATGACGTCAAATTTGTTAAACATATTCAAGCAATTCTATGATGATTTGTATGATAATTGAGAGAGTTTCCTTTGAATGTATATTTCTATTAATGAATAATGAACTTGGAAACTTACAAATGATTAACCCTAAGTAGCTATTTATACTAATAGACTAGTCACATAGTTAATTACAATAACAAAGTTTACAATCTATATTTTTATTTTTAACAATCTCCCCCTGATTGTAAACTTTGCTTGGATTGTCTTCAATTCAGATATATATCTTTTAAGCTTGAACTTCAAGAATATTTTGTAAGCTGAAAACCACGTTGAAGCACACTTTTTGATTATCTTGTCTTATCTTTTATACTTGAAGTTAATTCTCGAAGATAATTAAAGACAAATCATTTTCTTGATCTTCAACGGCAACTTCTAATCCTTAATGTGTTGTTGGAACATTTAATCTTGAAAACTCGCATTTTGACCGTACCTTTTACTAGTCTTGATCCTGAAAGTATATTCCAAATGGTGGTTGCCGATGAATCATCTTTTGTGTACTTGATTTTGATGTATGAAAGATTTTTGGTTTTATCTTTGCAATCTTGATCTTTTGTTAAATCTCGTGAAATTTCTTTTCTCTTGCTCCCCCTCAAATGAATATTAATCTTCTAGAGCTTTCATTTTCTAAATGAACCCTTTTCGAATCCTAACTTGCTCCCCCTCAAATCAATAATCTTCTTCATCTTAGTGAAAACTCGGGCTTTTCAACCTTTCAATCAAGTTTTGAATTTGCTTGCTCTATCAATCTCATTTTCACCACTCTTGTTTCTTTCCTCACAAACCTGTATTCCTTTTCTTTAATCGCCAATGTTTAATATTCAATTCTCCTCTTTCAATTAAACAAATTATTTTCTTCCTCCCTCCAAACATAGTATTCTTTTCTCCCCCTTTACTATCTTCAAAATACAAACTCTTTTCTTCACTTATTTTCAAACACTAATCTGTCCCCCCCCCCCCTTTACTTTCTTCAAACACTAATTCTTTTCTTCCCCTTCATGATGATTATGATTCATCGTGAGCATCATGAATATGGTGTAACACAAGGTGTTTGAAGAATAGTAGTCTCCATCAAATCAGCTGAGCAATGAACTTCCAAGAACATTCTGTTGAATTTTGTATCTTCAATGAGCATCATATGTTACAAAACTGATACTTGCTGAAAATACTATCAAATCAATTATCTCGGGTTAATGATGCGGAAAATGATAGTAAACTTCAAGTAAAACATCAATTTTGTAACCATTTAGGTAAGACAACTATTTACTTGAGTAAATCAAGAAAAAGTTATTTGTATTTTCTAAAAACAAATTTCTGAAAACAATATAAGTCCTGGATCACATAGATTACGAGTTAGCAAACCAATTGAAACATGAAATTAATCAATTTAAGTGACCTACTTTAAATGTTGGCGTTGATATTAGCTGTGACAACCGTCAAAAATCTCAGGTCATTAACGCACTTAAATTCCTAGTCTATCTAATTTCGTTTACAGCACTCTAAAATCCTAGTGAAAAGTCTAGGTTACGACTCCTTAAGTACCGAAACCGTAAGTTACCGAAATCGCGTAACGTTCTAGGAGATTGCTTAGCGGACTTTAAGACCGTGATGAACACAAAAATTAGGTTACAAAGTGCCAAAGAAAACTAATGAAATTAAATTTCATAAGTCATCACAAAATATTTATCTATCTCAAAAATCGGAATTTAACCGGAAATTTTCGTAAATCGGTAATCGCAACTGGGAATCGGCAAATTAATTCGCGAAAATCATTTATAATTAAAACAAATACATCATGATAAATATTATGAACTTATGAATATAAAGTTTCATAACTCCAATTAAATCGCAAAGAAATCGCAATTAAACTCTTATACACTCACAAAACTTGTACAAATTAAATATGTAAACAATAAGACTTTTATCTACTTAATATTTGACAAAAAAAAAAAATTAATTAAACCTCCCCCCCCCCCCCCCATCAAAAACCTGCCAGCCCCCCCTTTTTCTTTTGACTACCAAACTCTCCTAAACCACTTAAAACTCATGCAAACATTATACCACTTACACACTCCTTCTCCTTAATCATTTCCTTCATTTTCACTTTCAAAAACACATACAAACACTCTCTTCACACATTAAACTCCAGATTTTTCCAGCCCCATATCATCCTAAAATCATCACATTAAAAGAGTTCTTGCACCAAGAACACAAAATCAAAGGTAAAACCCACCATCTCTAACTTCATTTCTTCATTTTCTTACTTCAATTCTTCAAAATACATGGATTTTATGCCTATTTCATGGCTAAAATTCTCATTCAAGGTTTGATGGTTTGTAGGTTCCCTTACACTTGTTTAAGTGTTAAAACAAAAGGGCAACCCATGATCAAACCGAAATCAAACCGAAAAATCGTCTTTTTAGTGTTTGAATGCTTATTTACTTGTTCTTGCTAGAATAAATGGTTTAAAATATTAAAATATGTTTATGTTTCTGTACAACACATGTTCATGCATAAAAGACAAGACTTCAATCTTTGGATGAGGTCTAAAAATCGTTTGGTAGTGAAATCACACCAAAAAGATTGCTATTGTCTTATATGAATCTGTCCAGATTTTTGACCTCACTTGAGACGACCATAACTCAGTGAATAATGGTCCAAAAATCTTGATTCTTCTTCTGGAATTTAGTTCAATGTCTTACCTTTCAAAGCCCACTGGTCTCATTCAAATCCATTGAGTTTAAGACCCCCAAATGTACCAAACAAAACTGGTGCTCAAACAGTAATGTTTCTGTGAACATCATGAATTGATATTTGTTTAAGGGTCTTAAACTATTCAAAAACATTTGAGAAAATTATTTTATATTTCTAACACATATATCTCAGTAGCATAAAAATATAGGATTTTATCTTGCTACTTAAGTATTTTTAGAAAATGCGTGCGTGAATAACATGCATAATCTTGGTCTTGTAAATGTAGGAATGATGTTATGATGAATGTAAAATACACAAAATATAGATAAAACGTGTTTAAAATTTGAGGGTGATTTTTCTCAGTATCTATGTCTTGAAAAGAACCTTGAAAATAAAAATGAGAATTTTTGGGAAAACTAAAGCATTTTTCTTGGTTTAATGCAAGTAAAGTCTCTAAAAGGAGAAAATATTCATGAAAAATACTTTTTGACATCAGAAAAATATGGGAAAATTACTGTGTCATTTTCCACATAAAATGACACTATCCTCAAAATTTAACACTCATTAGAATTGTTTAGATATGTTAACCGATGTACGGTTTGTTAAAACACTTACGATTGGGAACCAATGTTCCAGAGCCCAAAATGGCATGAAATTTTTTCAAAAACTTAGAAATGACTTAAAACTGATCTAGTAAAAATTTCGGAATTTTTCAAGAATAATTACTATTTTTCTCCTATTTATCTCACTCTTTTGGTCAAGAAATGATTAAAAATAATCTGTAAATCTAAAAATTCCCAAATTTTCACAGAAAATTTGTGAATTATTTTCCATGTTGTATACCAAGTTTGGTAATTTTTGAAATCTGTTTTCAAGTGTTTACATTATTTTAATCACAACCCGAGTGATTACCAACAACGACAAATCAAACTCTAACGGCACTTGGTAACACAAACGACTAACTAAGCAATCTTAACAAGCCAGCTTAGCCAACAATCTAATTAGGAACCTTGTATTCGTAGGTCTTGGATAGGAGTCACTCTTGGTCGAAACGCACCTTACATCCATTACCGTACGCATACTAACAATTGTGAGTACTCAGCCCCTATTTTAACGCCTTATCTAAATGTTTTGGGGGTGAAAAGCATGCATGAATGACTTGAATGATTTATATACTTGAAAATGATGTGTTTTATGATGCACTTAAATTACAAATGCCATGATATGATTATTGTGCTATGCTATGCTATGCTAAATTTCAAAACAATATCGTGAATGCTTATCAATGTTACATGATTATATGCTTGATTTCTATCGTATCTAAAGTCCCCGGTATCTCTACACGACCATTAACTCTTTATGAGCCAAATGATGCATATGAATAGTACTATTTGGGAACGAGACCACCTCCCCACTCACGCGGCCACGTGAGTGCATTCCATCATCCTAAATGCCAACGGTAGGGCATCACTGTTTGGGGCAAGGGTTTATCGGTCGTAGGTTTGGTTGTGGGCTCAAGCATAATTTGATCATCAATTTTATAAATAAAATGTAATGACATAGTGATTTCGTAAACACCCATTAACGTATGGCGCTTTGACACGTAAATGATGTCGCTTAAAACGATAAACTTGCGACTTATATTTTATAAAATGACATAGTTATCCGAAATGAGGATACTTTATGAATTATCAACTTAAGGCCGAGCTCTACCATGACATTGTTATTTGAAGTAACCTTTCTTTAAATTTTAAATATCACAACTTGGACGTTATCAGGTTATGTAATTCGAATCATTACTTCTTTAACTTTACGAATATAACCGGAGTTATTAAATTATAAATCATTGGGATTTTGACAATTAAAGATGTAGTTTCAATGACACCATGTTTTCTTGTGAAATTCGATATAATGATTCGTCTAAATGACGAACAGTTTGCTTGAAAGAGAACTCACCATTAACTTTATAAAACATAACTTGAACTTATTAAATAAGTTTTACATACTTAATTTGTATTTATCATACCTACCATATCGTGAGTTTTGTAAACCTTAAATGTTCTTTTAATAATATGAGTATGGAGTTATAAATGAATTATGACTTTTAATTAGGTTTCTAAAGTATTGCTTTTAAAAGAGTTCCACTATTATATAAACTTCATTTACAGCTAAGATATCGATTCATAAAGGAATTTAACATTTAAATAAAGATCACTCTTAAAAGAGCTTTAAGTCAACTAATCCCTTGTATAATTACTATGAAATAACCTTTGACTATTATCCGATGATCATTTTAAACTGAGGATTGGTTAATTATCTTAGTCGTATGAGCTCGGCACTAAACAAAGAATTTTACAAACTAATCATGAAGTACGTGTAACGCTTGAACCAAACTTCATAAACCTTTAAAGAAAGTCTATCATTTCACAAAACCTGTGTACTCACCAACTATGTTTCATAGTTGACCTGTATTTTTACATGCTTTTCAGGAATTAGTCTCAACTTGTCTATCGAATCTAAACCCGCTAGACGACTTATGCTGTTGTTGTGTTACGGGATTTTCTCTTTTGGATGTTGTAAGTCTCTAGATCTTGGTTAGCGATAACGGATTATCTTTAAGGTATTGAGGTGCGGAATCCCTCAATACTTAAGGTTTATTGCTTATATAACTTTGCAATTAATTAACAAGCTTCGTTTTGATATTAACTAGTGTTAAACAGTCAAAACCGAGCTTATTCAATAAATGTTTTTATATCTGCACAGATTTCGAGGAGAGAAAAACTTAAAATATTTGGTGTGTGTAATTATAGCACGGATTTCTAGGTCTCCCATAATAATGAGCAGCATTAAAATATTTATATCTGGTTCAACTCGCAGGCCATGGGCTTTGCGAGTTGACTCAACTCGCAGCCCATGGGCCTGCGAGTCCAGATGATTGCGAGCCCAGATCTCAACTCGCAGGTAAGACCTGCGAGTCCAGATATCAGCGAGCCCAGATCTCAACTCGCAGCTGAGAGCTGCGAGTCCAGATGGTTGCGAGATGAGATCTCAACTCGCAGGTCAAACCTGCGAGTTGACTTCTCAATTCGCGAATTTTGACTTTAACTTGAAATCGATACTTGTTCAATAACATTTAACAAATAATAATAACAAGTTAATATCATATATTTACGAGTCTAAACCAACTTATACAAGTTTGACAATAAATACACTAGTCCTATTACAAGCTAGATCTGTTGTCACAATAATATGTCCCAACAGACTCCCCCTTGACAATAGCTCTAGCGTCGTTATCTTCAACTTTGTCTTGGTCTTCACTTGTAAATTCTACTGCCCATATGAATCTTCATTCTAACACAAGTCTTCACCATTAATTGATAATCTCTTGCCAGATCACCCCATGCTTCAGTCGTCAGGATCCTATTTTCGTTTAACTTCAATAGGTCCTTCTTCGACAGATTCATCAGGTGTCGATGGTCATAGACTGTCAGAATTACTCTTTCTCCTCCTTCAACTTCATCATCAGCTTCAACCATGACAGCTTCACCAGTCTCAGAATCCACGTGCCAATTCAGAAGATTTCCCAGAATATTCTGTGGCATAGGTTTTAGTGGTATCTGCTGTATGCACTTGACAGCTGGATAAGTTTTCTTCCTTAATCTTCGGCCAGTTCTCTGACTTCGTTCCTTTAATTTGATCGTCTTTCCGACTCTTGGCTTAATCTTCTCAAACTTCATTGATCTACCCTCAGTCCGAATGATTCTCTCAACATACGTTGCGTAGGGATCATTACTGGGATTTATCAGTTCTAAGCGTGCCAAGTCTCGAACTTCAAATCGAGGAAGCGAACTGAATACTTTAAGCTTCTTATCGAAATATTGAACTCCGTCAAATCTTTTGATAGCGAAAAGTTTCAAGTCAGAATCAAAATACCAGCCGATGATCCCCTTCCTTGGAGCTTTCTTTCCAGTTATATCTACTTCAGACATCCCAACCTTTTGCTTTCTCCTTTTCAGAGGTCTAAACATGGGATTATTTCTGAGTTTCTCTGGAAGGTCATCTTCTGATTCAGAACTGGTTGAGTCATCTAGACTTTCATCTAACTCAACAACCCTTTCTCCATCTTCTTCCTTGATGACCACTTTAGTTTTAGATGGGCTTACAATGTGTTCAACAACATCAGCGTCAAGATCTACACATTCGTCTGCCCCATCATTAACAATGAAAGTCCAATCTTCAGGAGGTACAAACTCTCCTTCTTCAAGGTCAAAGTCAATGTCCTCATCTAATTCATCTGGCATGTCGCCTTCAGAATATGATAAGTTCAACATTTCATGACCTATAGAAATACATACACAAATAGATTAATATCATAAGTTCTTTCATTGATTTCCCTGAATCAATCTAAGATTTTTCTTATTAATCCCTTTGTGTATTTGAAATATATTATATATACTTATTCAAATCTTTCATCGATTATGATAATCGATCTAAAATTTGAATAAGTCTTATAATATGCGAACATCATATATTATATGATCCTATAACTCTTTTATCGATCATAGTCATTCTAGAATTACAAAAGACTTATAATATACGAACATTCATAATTATAACATTTTAAACATTCAAGTTCAAACATCTTAATTACAAAATGATTCAAAGTTACAATGTATTAATAATTACACTCTATCTATATTAATACAAGTGTCACCTTCTTCAGCTCCACCCTTTGCAGTACCAGCACCAGCTCCACTACCACTTGCTTCAGCAGACTCCCCCTGAAATGTAGTCTGCTGACCAGTCGTTGAAGGACCAGCCAGCTCACTTTCTTTTCCAGCTGCGGGATCATCGTCTTCATCATTCTTATTCTTCTTCGCCAGCTCATCTTCCTTGCAGGACTCTTGATATATCAATACCTCCCCTTGAGATGGCTTGTCCTTCAGAAGGCTGATGACCAGGCGATCAAGTCTATCAATTTGCCTCTGCTTGTCAGCTACATCATCTATCAGATTGTTATTCGTCTTGATGAGCAGTGAATAGGCATCATTCTGATTAGTCATGTTATCAGACATAGACAGCATTTGAGAAATCAAGAATTTGACGGTTTCTTCCAACTCTCGAACTCTGGACTCTAAGCTATTAATATGATCAGAATCAGTCGCAGAGGAGGTGGATGGAGCAGCAGTAGTGGTGGTTGGTGGCGTGGGAGCGAGCGGTTGCATTTTCTTCGCTATCTCGGTAGCAACATCGGTTAATAGACGCGCTGCGACCCTGCTAGATTTGGTGGTTGGGTGCGAAGACGGGCGAACCAAAGCAGCAATCATTTCAGCCTCTAAGGGCGTAGAACTGGATTGTAGATGAGCTGCAGAGGTTGAAGCTGTTTGTCTGAGCAGTTTGCGAGGTCGAGTAATGAGCACCTCCTCCTCTTCTTCTTCATCCTCATCTTCATCAACCAAAACAAAATCGGGATCTTGGTCCACGGCTTTCCTCTTTAACTTCAATGCCGGATCCATAATCAATTTTGATCCTTGACGAATCATCCCTTCAGGGATACCGGAGACAAACCCTGGTGGTCCAGTCTCATCATCATCATCATCAGCATCAGACCCAGATTCAGAAGCAGAAGCAGCTTCTCCATCTCTGCCCGATGGCCCAGCAGCCTCTGGTGCCTCAGTGGTGGGTTCTGCAACCCTTGGTGCTTCAGCAACATACTGATCCACATCTTGCATGATGGGATCATTGGCATCATCAGTATCAGCCAGTACTTGTTGCACCACTTCGGCTGCAACATCAGCATTAATCTCTTGCCCAGATTGATGCACCTGAATCAAAACCTCCTCGATCAGTTCTTGTGGCTCAGGAGCACCCTCTGCCACATCAGCATCCAGCCAACCATGATTTGGTGGCGTCACATAAGCTGGATTAAGCAAAAACCCAAACAGCTCTGTCGGCTGTGGCTGCATCTCAAACCTCCTTGAAGTTTGCATAAACATGGCATTATAAGCCCGCAGCCCGATAGTGTCAACCTTTAAGTCAGCTTGAAAGTCCGGCAAGTCTGAAATCGAGGCTCGAATAATCAGCATACAGAATCTCGGGTAGATCATGAACTGTGATCTAACAGCTCCCGAGATCTGTCGAGCAATCTCGCCAAAAATATAATCTGAGAAACTGTATGGTTTATTGTAAACTAGGGACAGTACTCCTGATAGAAGCGAAGGGCTCAGCTCATCATATCCTCCCTTCTTGGCACCAAAAACAGTCACTAGGACGTGCCATAAGAATCTCCACTGACCGAAGACAAGAGCCTTCAAGAACTGGCGTCCTCGCATGGGTCCCACGTACCCCATACGGCCTAGAGCACCCTCAAGAAAATCTGAAGAGAACTCGGTTGGGCCATCTTCCTGATCAGCCGTGCCCAGATGTAAAATATGCCTGATGTCAGTAGAAGAAAACACAATCGGATGATTATTCACTCTAGTCCTAATCACGGGTGGGTTGACGACTGTGTCGAACTCGATATTAGCCCAGAATTGATCTAAAAGATCCTTTGATAAGGCTGGGGATTCTGTAACTGCAAACTGAATCCTCGATCGACCTAAGAATGTGAGAATCTGAGCTAGTCTGGCGGCACCACGTGCATTGATATCCAGATCGACGAGCACGTTGTGCTGAGCGGCGAATTGTCGAGCCATTTCTGTAAAATCACAAATTACACAAATGTTAGACAATGAGATTAACAAATATTGATAAACTTATATGATCTACAACTTCTAATTGAACTATTAAGTCGTGAAACTTAATTAACAATTTTAGTTGTTCATCATATATAGAATCAATGAGTCTAATTTATTACACAAGTCATAAGTCTTATATATAAAGTATACGATTTTATGTGTTTACATTTAAGTCGACACATCTAACCGTATATTAATTTTAACTTATAAACGCTTAATTAGTTAATTAATCGAGAATTCGTAAATTAAAATTAGAAATCAAAAGTTTCAAAAAAATCAACTCGCAAAGTCAACAAAAGTCAACTCGCAAGTTCAACTCGCAGGTTCAACTCGCAAGTTCAACTCGCAAGTTCAACTCGCAAAGTTCAACTCGCAAGTCAACTCGCAGGTTGGACTCGCAAGTCAACTCGCAGGTTGGACTCGCAAGTCAACTCGCAAGTGGACTCGCAGGAGCGGGCTGCGAGTTGAGTCTGGATCTCAACTCGCAGCAAGAACTGCAAAGATGACGTCATTTTAAAATTAATTTTGGCGAGTTATACCATGATCAGGCTATGTCATTTTGTTCAATAGACTCAGATTTACATAAACCCTAAGGTTTCTTGTCCATATGAGCTACAATTTTGATGATTTTAGTAATTTTAAAATCAAAACCCTCATTTTATTTAAAATGCCGATTTTGGTCAAATTATACGGTGGAATTACTTGGTTTTTACCTTAAAATGATCACGAAGTAAAGGTGTATAAAAATCAGAAGATCAAAATCTCTTGACTTCGAAATTAAAGTCAAAATAATTGCGAGTTCAAATCTGGGTTCGCTGTGAGTTTGGGTTCGCAAGATCAAGTGAATTCGCAGTGTGGGACAAGTGAACTCGCAGCACCCTTTTTATACCCTTTTAATCTCGGCTCGCAGAACTCAACTCGCAGAGTTGAGTTCAACTCGCAGCCTTGTCAACTCGCAGCACTGTTCTCGGCTCGCAATTTTTGTCCAAAAATTACATTTTAATTACAAAACGTCAATTTTTAAGTCCAAATCGCGTACAAGTCTAAAATCTGAGGATCTTTCACTTGTTTTTCTTATGGAATAGCGAACAAGTCTAAAATAAAATATTTTTCACTTGTCGTTCTTAGAAAAATGCGCACAAGTCTAAAATCACAGGATCTTTCACTTGTGATGCAATTATACGAATAGCAGAAACATAAGAAAAATAAAATAAAGAGAAATAAGATAAAATGAAATAAGTAAAAGTTCAATGATTCACAATAAACATTGGTATCAAGTACCCTTGTATTAATGAAACACTTTGACTAAAATAAAATTACAATAAAATAAAATAAAGTAAAATAAAACCTAATCGAGGGCATTAAGAAATTTATCGACAGTGGGATCATATCAGAAGGAAACAGCTGAACCAAAAGATGAGTACAAAGTCTAAGAAGATTGTTAGTATGCATACCTTATGAAATTCACAATAAGTTACATAAGAACTCACAACTTAACCATTTATCAACTTTACATTTATAAGAGTATAACTTGGTTACCTATATCCACAAAATATAATATTCACATCAAAATGAAGTGATTTAAATATCATAGACAGTTCAAGATGATTACCGTTATTATAATCCATATAAACAAAGTCTATACTGATTTCCGAGCAAACCTTTTATTGTTTGAATGTGTATTACCTAATGTGATTCAAAAATGACATACTGAGAAATTTAGTAAAACACATAACACTGTTTCTTTCACTTTGCAAGATAGAGGTCACTAAATGATGTTCTTTTCGAAACATATGACATACCCTTGAGTAAATGAGACAAATATCAAACTCGTTTTGTAGATACTAGTGGTTCTAGATCTGTACTTAGTACAACATAAGATCCCTTAGTATAGACAAACCAAGCTTGAAACCATTGGCAAAACTAAAGGGGTCAGGTCTGTACTTAGTACAATAGAGACACCAGTAATTTCACTAACAGCCATAATTCTTATTATTTGTCTTGACATATTTTCATAGATTCTAGATAACAGTGTATGGTCAGACTATCGTTCATCAATTAAGACTTATGTCATATGTCATATAGTAAATCACACGAGATAACACACAGAAGATTTATAGCTTATTATATGCTCAGAAATCAAAGCAGACATTGCCTACCAGTACATCATATAATGAAGCTATCTAGATCTAAAGTTTTTCAAGTAGATTATATCGTGTGGAGAGAGGAGTATACTAAAATAAAGATAAGTGAAGCCCTGGTTTTAAAGATGTAAAGTTCATGTAACAAATTTGAATCTACTAACACATCTAACTTAAGACTTTTACCTATATTTATTAAGCCAATTCCTCTAATTTACTATCATTTCCCAGTTGATAAAGACTTAACCTTTATCGGAGGCGATTCCCCAACGGTAACAAGCAAATGAATGCCATACGCCATACCCTTTTTTTTTTATTTTAAAAATGGCATAAACTAATAAATAAGACCAGCTAATTATTACAAAATAACTCTATGGAAGACTAATCCTCTGGATTTCTCATTCCATTTAGTTGCACCAATTTCTCGAATCGAGCTCTGTCGAACGCTTTGGTGTATAAGTCTGCTAAATTATCCACAGATGGAACCTTAGCTAACTTGATCAGGTTTTTCTCAGCACAGTCTCTAATAAAGTGATGTCGAATATCAATATGTTTAGTTTTGCTGTGGTTGACCGGATTATTGGTTATTGAGATCGTTGATTCATTATCAATCATCATAGGAGTATTTGTTATACTCAACCCATAATCAAGCAATTGTTGTTGTATCCACAGAACTTGGGAACAACAGCTGCCAGCTGCAACATACTCAGCTTCACATGTAGAAATGGCTACTGAGGTTTGCTTCTTGCATTGCCAAGAGACCAGTCTACCTCCTAGGAATTGACATCCACCGGTTGTAGACTTTCTATTCTGATTGCATCCTCCGTAATCAGAATCAGTGTAAGCCACAAAATCTAAGTCTCCATCAGTCGGATACCAAAGTCCCAGCTTCGGTTTCCCTTTGAGGTAACGAAGAATCCGTTTTACTGCTTGCATGTGAGATTCTTTAGGAGTAGCTTGATATCTTGCGCAGACACATACTGCAAACATTATATCAGGCCTTGATGCTGTAAGATACATTAGTGATCCAATCATGGCCCTGTAAAGAGTAGGATCCACGTCTCTATCACTCGATGTATCTGGACCAATACCATGGGCTTCCGGAATAGGAGTATGAAAAATTCTTGATTCTTCCATCTTGAATCGTTCTAGAAGCTCATTAGTATACTTAGTCTGATGAATGAAATATCCATCTTTCTTTTGATCGACTTGAATTCCTAAGAAAAATGTCAATTCACCCATTGCTGACATCTCAAACTTGTTCTTCATAACCTTTTCAAATTCACTACACATCCTTTCGTCAGATGACCCAAAGATGATATCGTCAACATATACTTGAACAAGTAGAAAGTCTCTTCTTTTCCATTTCACAAAGAGTGTACTGTCAATTCTTCCTCTTGTGAATCCATTCTCAAGAAGATAAGTGGACAGTGTCTCATACCACGCTCTCGGAGCTTGATGTAATCCATATAGAGCCTTATCGAGACGATATACTCTATCTGGATACTTTGGATCAGTAAATCCCGGTGGTTGAGAAACGTACACCGTTTCTTTGACTTTGCCATACAAGAAGGCACTTTTAACATCCAGCTGAAATACTTTTATTTTCTTTGAGGCTGCAAATGCTAAAAATAACCTAATTGCTTCAAGCCTAGCCACAGGCGCAAACACTTCATTGTAATCAATCCCCTCTTGTTGATTAAAACCTTGGACAACTAGACGAGCTTTATTGCGAATTACGATTCCTCGATCGTCTTTCTTGCACTTAAATACCCATCTAGTTCCAATTGGATATTCTCCAACAGGTAGGTCAACCAACTCCCAAACTTGCAATTTTGTGAACTGAGACAGTTCTTTCTGCATTGCCTCGACCCACGAATTTTCCTTCAAAGCTATCTGAACATTCTTAGGTTCAATTTGTGAGATAAAGCATGAATATAGACATAGATTTGAAATCCCTGTCTCGTTCATTTCAGCATACAAGCTTGAATGAGTGGATGTACTAGCTTTAGATTGATTTCGAGTCAGAACAGGAGAATTTGGATCACCGATGATATTATCAATTGGATGAATCTTATTAATTCTTGTTGAAGTAACAGGTTCAACTGGAATATCATCCTGTAAGTTGGCACCAATTTCCTCCAAAGGTGGTATACCTTCATTAGTAGTTGATATCCTTAATTGTCTTAGAGGAGTAAGAACATCATCCATAATCCTTTGAGAAGCAATTTCAGGATCTTCACTCTCTTGAGGTATATCATCTTGAGGTAGTTGTGACTCGATAGGGGGGACAACATCAGTATCGACAATATTCCTAGCATCAGACGTTTGAGCACTCGATGTTGGAGAAGGAGTGGGATCCTCATCTCCCGACAATAAATGCTCAGAAATGTCTGAGTTACTGACATAGTCACTGATAGGGACTTTAAATGACTTGAAAAGATCTGAATAGTCAAACTGCCAATCCAATCCCTTATGTGAGTCATGTGTATAGCTCGTAACTTCGATGTTATAAACTATTTCAACACGTCCCGAATTTTTATTGAAGGCCCTTTTGTTTGGTGAGTTAGGCATGTAACCTAGGAAGTATCCTTCGTTAGCCTTCTCACCAAATTTAGGTTGATGACTTGTTTTCAACAACGTACATGAAACTCCAAAGGGTTCAAACCCTTTTAAGTTCGGTTTCTTTTTGTTCAAAAGCTCATAACATGTCTTGTTCTGCTTTTTAACCGTAAGAACCCGATTGAGAACATGACATGCTGTATTCACTGCTTCTGCCCAAAATATGACCGGAAGCCTTGAATCTGCAAGCATTGTTCTCGCTGCTTCAATTAGAGTTCTATTCTTCCTTTCAGCAACACCATTTTGTTGAGGTTCATATGGTGCACTGAATTGATGTTGAATGCCTTTGCTTAAGCAATATACATTCAATGTAGAATTCTTGAACTCGGTCCCATTGTCACTACGAATTCTCTTAACTCTTTTTCTATAGATGTTCTCTATTAGATCAAGAAACTCCATAAGAATGCCCGGAGTTTCATCCTTAGATCCCAAAAAGAATACCCAAGAGAATCTAGAGAAATCGTCTGTGACAACCAGACAGTACCATTTGCCACCTATGCTTCTCTTGCTTATTGGGCCAAAGAGATCCATATGTAGCAACTCAAAAGGCGAGGAAATAGAGTTCACAATTTTAGACTTGTGTGGTTTCTTATGCTGTTTTCCTTTCAAGCAGGATATACACTTGTCTTCAAATGCAAAACTCTTCGGTGGTACACCCAGAACTAACCCATGTTTGGTTATATAGTTCATTTTTCGAAAGTTTAAGTGTGCCATTTTCCTATGCCATAGGAGAGAGTCTGATTCTGAAGCCTTGGATAACAGACAAGTAGACACCATTGATGTAATAGGAGCATTCATGTTGATAGCATAAATGTCCTTCTTCCTTGGAGCTTTCATCAGTATCCATTTATCGGGAATGATAAAACCCGGCTTCAGGATCAAGGCCTCTTTCTCAGTGAAGAGAACAGGATGACCTTTATCACAGACTTGGGAAACACTCACTAGGTTGTGCGTTAGTTCTTCAACATAATTCACATCCTCTAGAGTCAAAGTTCCATTAGAAACAGTTCCTTTCCCAGTAATTACTCCTCCTTTATCACCGGCGAAGTGCACTCCTTGTCTCAGTCCACCTCTGAAGTCTGTCAGTAGACTTCTGGTTCCTGTCATGTGCCTAGAGCATCCACTGTCAACATACCACCAATTGTCATTGTTCCCAGTCTGCTCCTGCACATACAATTTGTAAACAATCAGTTATCAAGAGGGACCCAAGCCATTACGGTCTTGGTTCGTCCCTTATCATCGACAAACTGTAGCTCTTTAAAGTAACCATCCTTCCCATTAGGAGCTTTGGTCACTTTTGAAGGAGCATCAGCTTGCTGATGACTAGTGGTCCTGGGTCTATGAGTTGACTGACTTCCAACTCTCCCCGATACAAAACCCTGGAATTTCTGCCCTTGGTTACGATTATTATAGGACCCTTGGTTAACTCCTTGTGAACGAGATGTAGATCCAATCTCAAAGTGACTTTGGTTCCTTCTCGGAGTCATAAACCTCGACGGCACTTGATCCTTAGCAGAGTTTTCATGCCGTTTAGGTTTTGGTGGCGAGACACTGTGAGACGCATCTCTTTTCAGAGCAGTCACAGGTTTAATACCAATACCAGGTCTGGTACCTAACCTGTCTGTGCTAGAGATATTTTTAGACTTATCACTGGCCTCGCGCTTAGGAGCAGCTTCATTCTTCTTATTGGGACAACAAGAAGAGACATGTCCTCGTTGATGACATTTGAAGCATGACATCTGTTTTCGTGACTTAGCAGTCTTAGCAGACTCCTTCTTTATCTGATCAAAAGACACTGAAGGTAACTCCTTATGTTTCTTAATGACTTCATTATTTCCATCAGTACTTCCAATCATCCCACTTGATACGAATTGTACTTTAGTGAGAGATTTGACTGTACTCTTGGTTAAAGATGAATCATTGACAGTCTCCTTTTGGATCTCAGATGCAATAGACTGTTGATTTTCCAAATCCTCAGTCTCAGGATTAACATCTGTCATTTCTAAGTCAACAGAAGTGGAAGCAGTGTAATTGGCATTAAAAGGCGGAGGGACATCTGAGTATCCTAGGCCAGTAACATCCTTTACACTACGTTGAGAGCCAATGATTCTATTTAAGGTCAAAGAAGAAGTTCTATAACCTTCAAATTTTCTATTCAGCTCTACCAGTTTCATATTTGACTCTGATAATTCCTTATCCCTAATAGCTATATTTCTATTAAGCTCATTAAGGTTTAGATATAACCCGTCTATTTTAATACATTGTTCATTTATAATGTCAGTCAGACTGGTCTTATCTAGAGTATCACTCTTAATCTTCTCGTTCAGTGCTAATTTATCTTCACCTAACCGACGAACATCAGACTTAGCTAAGTCTAATTCTGAGGTCAAGGTTTTGTTAGATTCTGCAAAGACACTAACCTGTGTTTGAAGATCAGTAACTAAATAGCATACATCGGTGAGAGTAAGGAGATCTAAACATACCTTTTTCTTTTCGGATTGAATATCAGCCATATATGCCACAAAATCATTGGGACTCATTTCTTCTGTCGAGTTGATGTAGAGAACATCTTCCTCAATCCCCTTAACTTCTGTGTGTGGCACATTAGCTTGAAGTTCTTCAGTAGTCGGCATGTAGGAAGTGGATTCAATTTGTTTCTCTTGATCGTCAATCTCAGCCATGAGAGCTTGCTCTGATGGTGTAGACCAATCATAAGATCCGTCTATTTGCTGAACCACTAAGACTTTGGAAGTTAGATTACTTCCCGAATCTTGTTTTGAAGTTCCAGCATCAACCTTTGGTCTTTGGCATTCCCTGGCAAAGTGTCCGTAACCTTGACAATTATAACACTTGACCTTGGACTTGTCAAAACCTGGTCGATTTCCAACCACTCTCTTACCCGTACGCTTTAGGAAATTCTTTACTCTCCTTGACACCATAGCCAGTTGCCACTGGAGGTCCATTTCCTCTAAGTCGTCAGGATCAACCTGATCATAATCTTCATCAAATTGTGCTGGATCGTTTATCTTCCCTTGAATATAGTTTTCATAAGAAGCAACGAACGATGCCAACACAGAAAGTTGTTGTTCGGCTGATTTCACACTCATCGGCATCTTATGATGCCCTTGAGTGGATTTATCTGAGGTGGTGTTCCTGTTTCGTTTATCACCGTTATCCGAAGCAATGAAACAGAGATCCTCAGTCAATTTTTCTCCAATCTCATCAATTTCACCTGCAAACAAAGCCGTGGTCAAATTGGATGAGGAGTTAGAGATACTAGTCTTTCCATGGTACAGACCAGGATTCTGTAGATGATCAGAATCCGTATCTCTCGTTTTCTTAGAGAAGTCATAACCCCTTAGTTTATCAATCGCTTTCTCTAGGGTCATGGTTGCATATCTTTCATCATTATCTTTCAGCATGATACCGTACATCTCCCATTTACAAGGTAAACCCTCAATAAACTTGTCGGTTTTCTCCTTGTCATTATAAAAGATAGCATGGTCGTCAAGCTCACTTAATAGATGATAGAAACGGGTGGTGTAAGCCTCAAGATCTTCTTCTCTAAAAGCCTTAAATACCATAAACTGCTTTTTTAGAAGATTACATTTACCAGCTTTCACCTGAGGGCTCCCCTCACATCTCTTTTCTAGAGCGTCCCACAGCTCTTTAGCTGTGTGAAAGGACTTCAACTGATGGTTGATCTCCTTAGGAAGGCTCATCTTAATTGAAGAATGTGCTTTATTATCGATGGTGAATTCTTTCTTCTGATGGTCATTCATTCGATCATAAGTCACAATCACTGTTGCGTTCCCTACCTCAGCTGTAGGTGCAACATATCCGTTTTTAATACACAACCAAATAGTGATGTCGTGGAATCTACAGTAACTTTCAAATCTGTCTTTCCACCCATAATAGTCCTCAAGTCTAAGTAGCTTCGGTGGAACATTAGATTTTCCAACCTCGTGTTCCATCTCGATCATTCGGCTTAAATCAGACATTTTAAAGTGAAAAATTAGGTTATATTGCGAATTTAATAATCTCAACTCGCAACTAAAAAAATGTCAACTCGCAGAAAATCTCAGCTCGCAGAAACTCAGTTCGCAATGGAACTCGGTTCGCAGCTGATTCTCAACTCGCAGAAAACTCAGTTCGCAAAGAACTCGGTTCGCAGAAACTCAACTCGGTTCGCAGAGATTCTCAGTTCGCAATGGAACTCGGTTCGCAGGAATCTCAACTCGCAGAAACCCTAATCTCAACTCGCAGATAACAGTAACCCTAATCTCAACTCGCAGAACGGCGCCTCGAAATCTGGGAACTGAAACTTTTTGGTATTTTACGAATAAATCCGTAGATTTCGTTCGAAAAACGACCCTAAAGATGTTATATAACCAAAAACCTTGTAACCACAACGTTTCTAAGCCCGAAAGCTCTGATACCAATTGTAAGTCTCTAGATCTTGGTTAGCGATAACGGATTATCTTTAAGGTATTGAGGTGCGGAATCCCTCAATACTTAAGGTTTATTGCTTATATAACTTTGCAATTAATTAACAAGCTTCGTTTTGATATTAACTAGTGTTAAACAGTCAAAACCGAGCTTATTCAATAAATGCTTTTATATCTGCACAGATTTCGAGGAGAGAAAAACTTAAAATATTTGGTGTGTGTAATTATAGCACGGATTTCTAGGTCTCCCATAATAATGAGCAGCATTAAAATATTTATATCTGGTTCAACTCGCAGGCCATGGGCTTTGCGAGTTGACTCAACTCGTAGCCCATGGGCCTGCGAGTCTAGATGATTGCGAGCCCAGATCTCAACTCGCAGGTAAGACCTGCGAGTCCAGATATCAGCGAGCCCAGATCTCAACTCGCAGCTGAGAGCTGCGAGTCCAGATGGTTGCGAGATGAGATCTCAACTCGCAGGTCAAACCTGCGAGTTGACTTCTCAATTCGCGAATTTTGACTTTAACTTGAAATCGATACTTGTTCAATAACATTTAACAAATAATAATAACAAGTTAATATCATATATTTACGAGTCTAAACCAACTTATACAAGTTTGACAATAAATACACTAGTCCTATTACAAGCTAGATCTGTTGTCACAATAATATGTCCCAACAGATGTAATCGCATGTTTAGATTATTACTTTTGTGCTGTAAACATTTGTAAAACTTATTGTAACGTATTGAATGTAGACCGTTGAACGGTGATCTTTTGTAATTTTCGAATTTGAAATCATTGTACTGTTACATCTCGTGTTTCCGCTTTAGCGGGGTGTGACAGAAAATGGTATCAGAGCCGAAGGTTATAGAAACACCGGTTCTCCTTAGGGAAAACCTAGAAACTATAACCACTAAGATTAGTACCCCTTTAAGTATGACTCGTTCAGGTGTTGCATCCTTCGAATTTAATTTAACATAGCCTGATCAACTATATACAATTAAAGGAGAAACGATGCAAGATCGGAATTGGTTATAGGAATAGGGTACGCTTTAGAGCTCACTTAAGATACTACGATTTCTTTAAGTGTGTTGAGTACCTTCATATGCTAGGAGTTGATATAACTCTAGGAGTTGAGGTCACTTTTGATACTCTTATCACGTCGCGTTTCTCATTCCACGCCATCGAATTGGACAACTGTCCTATTTGACGCCTAACACCGAACCCGAGGAAGAGGAGCCCTCGATGGAGAACGAATCCCCACACGAAATGAGCAATGATACATCACCTACACCCGTTTTATCCCAGTCACCGCTATTAGGCGTACGCTCGAAAAATCACCGCACGTAAGACCGTCGCCATACTCACCCGATTATCTTTAATAGCGCTACATCCACAGCCGAAAAACCTCCGAGAGTCATTTTCGAAATCCCGAAATCACGAAACTTTGATATGACCTTCCGGATAGCACGTAGTACGAACGCCGTAACCACCGAACTTCAAATTAAACAGGTAAGAAGTGCCCATCAAAGATAGATTCTAGTAGATGGGACAAAATTTAATAGAAAAACAGACTCATCGCACGATCAACGCTTTGAAAACCGATTTTAGACACAAAATAACTGGCGACACTTCAAGAGTATCATCCGACATCAGTGCTACCCCAACCAGTTTCCCCAAGGACCGCACATTAGGCATACGGCCAGAAATAGAGTTCCGATACTGAGGAAAGTGTCGATGGCAACGCTGCCTCAGGAAACTAGTGAAATACCACAGGAGGTCATAGAAACGTCAGTAAGGCCCACGTCTGGCCTATCTTGGGAAGAAGTGCAAAGAATCCGATACATGACCTTAGAACTAATAACTGCCAAATGAGAATAGATCATTCGCAGCAACTGACCTTAGAACTAATAACGTCAAATAGGTTAGAGCAATTGTCGGAGTATACGACCAAGGCATGAGTGGCAGCAAGTGCGGAGAAGAACACAACTAGGAGGATGATGTTGCTATCCTTGTTAGTTGGAGGACTTGAGTCGCTCACATTGGTGTTGTTATTTTGAGTACTATGTTCCGGGTTTAGAGATGATCGAAGTGCTTAGTGACAAAAACACAGATTGTTAAAATTTTTGTACAAGAAAAACATTTTTGTTTTAGTCTCCCCTAACGTTTTAGCGACTTTGAAATTAAAATTTTGGTGCTAAGATTTTGTTAAAAAGACTATTATGATACACGTCCTATTCAAAAACCATGTAAAAGACGTTGGTTTAATGTAATGAAAATCCTTAGACGTTTTGTTTACCTACACGATTATTATTAGTAGAAATTTCAAGTCTTGTACATCATACGTGAGAATTCTTTAAGGTCAAGTTCGTACAAAAAGAAAATCTTTATTTTGTCACTAATATTAGGATGCACTGTCGTAGGAAATGACATGCCTCATTATGAACAATTACTCGTCCGACAACGACTCAATCCACGAGGAACAGATCTAGTACGAATGCCTTGATGCGGAGGTAGTTCCTAAGGAAGAGATAGTCGAAGAAGTCGACGAGAATCAGAACATTGGGATAATACATGTAGACGAGTATGAAAGACTAAGAAGATCAGACGGAAGTATTGGATGCCCGAGTTTGGGAACTCATAATGAGGTGCAATAAGTGTAGATTCCATCATGAGAGAGATTGTGTCTGACTGCGTCCTAAATCTAGAAACTGAACTAGTCGACATCGACTTAATCCCGATTGAGCTGGGTAGCTTTGACATAGAAGTTGGCATGGACTGGCTAGCTAAAAATCATGCGAACATAGGGTGTCACGATAAGGTGATAAGGATACCCTTACAAGAAAACGAAACACTCGTCGTACACAGAGTTAAGTCTGGAAAGAGCTTGAAGATGGTGTCATCCATGAAGATTCGCAAGTACCTGAAGAAGGAATATCTTGCTATTCTGGCTCATGTAGTCGAGAAGGAATCAGAAGAATAACAAATGCAAGATATTCTGGTAGTGCACGAATACCCCGAAGTATTTCCAGATGACTTACCTGGACTTCCCCCGCCTAAACAAGTCGACTTCCGAATCGAACTAGTTCCAGGAGCCAGCCCGATAGCAAAGGCACCGTACCGCCTAACACATGCGGAGATACGGGAACTATCTAGTCAACTCCAAGAACTCTTGGAGAAAGGATTCATACGACCTAGTTCATCACCATGGAGAGCCCCAGTCCTATTCGTTAAGAAGGAAGACAGATTGTTACGAATGTGTATCGACTATAGAGAGTCGAACAAACTGACGATCAAAAATAGATACCCTCTCCCTCGAATCGACGATCTATTCGATCAGCTGCAAGGAGCTTCATACTTCTTAAAAATCGACCTACAGTCAGACTCATCAGCTACGAGTCCATAATGAGGACATACCCAAAACCACCTTCCGAACCCGATAAGGACATTACGAATTCATGGTTATGACATTTGGTCTGACAAACGCGCCTGCAGTGTTCATGGATTTAATGAACAGAGTATGTAGAGCATACCTAGATAAATTCGTGATAGTATTCATCGACGATATAATCATCTACTCACGAAGCGAGAAAGATCACGAACAACACTTAAGGCAGATATTAGAACTGCTTAGAAACGAGAAACCGTACGCCAAACTCTCCAAGTGCGAGTTTTGGATTAGAGAAGCACGTTTCCTCGGCTACGTAGTAGGCAAGGATGGGATTCACGTAGATCCAACTAAGGATGAAGCTATTAAGAAATGGGAAGCCCCAGAACTCCAACAGAAATTAGACAATTTCTGGGTTTAGCTGGTTATTATCGGAGATTCATCGAGAATTTCTCAAAAATCTCGCTACCACTAACCGCACTAACACAGAAGGACAAAAGTTTGTCTGGGGAAAGCTACATGAGGACGCTTTCCAAACGTTGAAGCATAAGTTATGCAACGCGCCAATCTTGGCATTATCGGAAGGATCCGAGGACTTCTTAATCTACTGCGACGCTTCACACCAAGGTCTTGGATGTGTATTAATGCAAAGGGACAAAGTCATAGCATACGCACCCCGACAACTTATAACCCACGAGAAAAACTATACAACCTATGATCTATAGTTTGGAGCTATATTCTTCGTACTTAAGATTTGGAGATATTATCTCTATGGAACTAAGTGCACGATATACACGGATCACAAGAGTCTACGCCATATTTTAGAGCAAAAAAAAAAATGCTCAATATGCGCTAGAGGAGGTGGGTGGAGTTATTGAATGATTACGACTGTGAGATTCGATACAACCCAGGCAAGGCCAATGTAGTGGCAGATGTGTTAAGTCGAAAAGAAAAGGTAAAGCCCTTACGAGTACGTGCATGCATAACACTAGTGCAAACTAGTCTGAAAACTCAAATTCAACTTGCTCAAGAGAAGGCCTTGAGGACCGAGAATCTGAAGGAAGAAACCTTGCACGGCCTTAAGCAAATATTCGAAACCAGAGATACCCCAATGGAAATGGGAACAAATAACGATGGACTTCGTCAGCAAACTACCGCGAACTTCTAAAGTACATGATGTTATATGGGTTATCGTTGACCGATTGACAAAATCTGCTCACTTCTTACCCATTCGAGAGGACTATAACATGGAGAAACTCGCTCGAATCTACATTAACGAAATTGTGTCGCGCCACGAAGTACCTGTTTACATTATCTCTGATAGAGATAGCCATTTCACGTCGCGATTCTGGCAATCCTTATAGAAAGCGTTGGGTACGCAATTGAACCTAAGAACGGCTTACCATCGTGAATAGTCTTTAATGCAAGTTCATGATCTTCTTGAAGTTTACTTACCGTTGTTTGTTGATTTTCAAGCTCTAAAATCGGCTTTTCAAGTCCGACGATTTTTGAACGCATTGCTTCACATTCATTCTCCATGTTAAGTATTTGTAATTGTAAGGATTTAATCTCATTTTCCTTCTTTGTCAACAACTCTATCTCTTCGTCTTGACTCTTCTTCAATTTATAATCTTTTCCAAATCTGTCTTCAATTGCTTCCCAAAGCTCAAAAGTTGTTTTCTTCTTACTGAAAAGCATCAATGCATCTCTTGATAGACACTTAGTGAGTACCGCGTAAGCTTTTCTTTCCTTTTCGTAATCTTTCTTTTTCTCCTTTGTCAGATAAAGTAACAACTCCGGATCGTCCGATGCAATATAACTTTCAAATTGATGACACCAATTTGCGTACTCACTTGGTTTAGCAAATATTGGTGGTTTGACGAGAGTACTCATTTTTCGCTCCAAAAATTTTGAAAAATTTCTCAAGTAAAATGAAAATTTGCTCAAGCTAGAAGGCGAACTTACTGTTATGCGAACTTGATATGCGAACTTAAGATAAAGTCGCACAATAAGGTCTCACAATAAGATCGCAAATATAAAATCGCAGAAGCTGATAAGTTCGCAGGTACTGTTCATCGTCTTCACCAAATCTGAGCTTGAATCAAAACTTGAAATTTGAACCTGTAATTGATTCCTATATGTTCCTCAACACTAGTAGAACACTTTGACCGTTTGAATTGATCAGATTCAATCTCAAACTCCTTCTATTTGAAATTAACCGCCATTTTCATTCAAAAACCCATTTTGAGTTTTCTTTCAAATTGAAGCTTGATATATAACAAATTCGAATTACCTATAGGCTCTGATACCAATTGAAAGTCCGTATGCTCTGGATCTAATTCGAATCATCAAGTAAACCGTGCGGAATCCGAGTTTAATTGATTTGTGTGATGAACAACGAGATTGAATTTCAAATGACTTCTTCTATTGAATAAACAATAACGATTACAAAAGTTAGTTAAAACTCTCTCAACTCTCTGTGTAATGATAAACTCGTTCAAAAGCACTTTGAAACACACGTATAAAATGACTTCGCTGCTGCTGTATTTATACTATTTTAGACCTGCGACTTTACCTGCGAACTTAAGGTTAAAGTCGCATTTGCAGCTCTGCGAACTTAAGATTAAAGTCGCAAAATACTAAATCAAGCTAATTTCTAAACAAGTTGATTGTCACACAGATATGTATCAACAGTTTCAGAATGTGGTGAAAGTGTGCATTAGAAATGGTATTTGCGCTGGAAGCAACCTCCCAAGCAAGTGGATCTGAAGCTCGAACAAGTTTATATCAAGCTACTGACAAGGGGGAGTTTGTTGATGCAAATAGAGTGTTAGCATCTTGATTAAAAGACTTAGAAATCAAATTTAGTGTTTATACGACTTTAAGATGCGAACTTAAGTTAGTGTCGCATATGCGACTTTAAGATAAATCGCATAACTGTTATAGTCGCAGATGTTTCTATAAATAGGTTGTTTGTTCTTCATTTGTAACTAACTGAAATTCTAGAATTCAAAGCGTATTATTGTCAATTGCATTGTAATCGTTTGTAAGATGTTGCAATCACTTGATAATAAATATAAATCAGTAATTTACTTCTCGCGTTCAATTTCATTCGGTTAAACACATAATCACAGGATTCAGCACTTGATTAGTGTGATATTGTAATCTGATCAGTAAGACATGGCGACCTACAATCAACCTCCTCATTCAACCAAATTATCCCATTCCACTCAATTCACTTCAATTTTCTTCTTAGATTCTTTCTAGTTACTCTCTCTAGATTAATTTAATTTAATTTACGGAGAGATAAGTAAGCTACAAAGTTATCGATTCCTTCCGGTAATGATAGGATTGGCAAACTACAAAGCTTCTGCTTTAGCAATTGAAATGCTAACTCTTGCTTAAAAGTCCAATTTCTAACCAACACAGGAGTGAACGACACTTATGTCTATATAATGCTTCATATGTTGTTCGTGATCCTCTTTGCTTCGAGAGTAAATTAGTATGTCGTCAGTAAACATGATCACGAATTTATCTAAGTATCGCCTACTGACTCTATTTGTCAAGTCCATGAGTGCTGCAAATACGGTTTTGGGATTCGCAAACTACAAAGCTTCTGCGTCAGCAATTGAAATGCTGACTCTTGCTTATCAGTCCAATTTCTAACCAACACAGGAGTGAACGACACATATTTCTATATAATGCTTCATATGTTGTTCGTGATCCTCTTTGCTTCGAGAGTAAATTAGTATGTCGTCAATAAACATGATCACGAATTTATCTAAGTATCGCCTACTGACTCTATTTGTCAAGTCCATGAGTGCTGCAAATACGGTTTTGGGATTGGCAAACTACAAAGCTTCTGCGTCAGCAATTGAAATGCTGACTCTTGCTTATCAGTCCAATTTCTAACCAACACAGGAGTGAACGACACATATTTCTATATAATGCTTCATATGTTGTTCGTGATCCTCTTTTCTTCGAGAGTAAATTAGTATGTTGTCAATAAACGTGATCCTCTTTGTTAGTTAGATCGAAGGGCATAACCGGGAACTCGTAGTGTCCATACTGAGTTCTAAATACGGTTTTGGGTATGTTCTCGTTGTAGACTCCCAACTGATGATACCCTGGCTGAAGGTCAATCTTTTAGAAATACGAGGCACCTTGCAAATGATCAATCATATCATCGATTCGACGAAAAGGGTATCGGTTTTTGATTGTCAGTTTATTCAATTCCCTATAGTCGATACACATTCGTAATGACCCATCATTTGTTTTAACGAATAGGATTGGGGCTCCCTATGGTGAAGAGTTGGGGCAAATAAACCCTTTTTCCAGGAGTTCTTGAAGTTGACTAGATAATTCCTCCATTTTCGCGGGTGCTAGGCGATACAGTGCCTTAGCTTTCGGTGCGACTCCTGGAACTAGATCGATTTGAAATTCGACTTGTCTAGATGGAGGAAGTCCAGGCAAGTCATCCAGAAATACTTCGAGATAATCACGCACCACGGAAATATCTTGTATGCGCTTCTCCTCCGACTCCTTCTCAACTACACGCGTCAAGAATGCGAGACATCTCTTCTTCAAATACTTATGAATCTTCATACGTGACACCATTTTTAAACTCGTACCGGACTTATCTTCGTGTATAACAAGAGCTTTGTTTTCTTGAAGAGGTATTCGTACCACTTTCTCGTGGCAGCCGACGTCCACGTGATTTTTGGCTAACCAATCCATGCAGACTACCACGTTGAAACTTCCTAGCTTAATTGGAATGACGTCAATACTTAACAACTTATCCTCAAGACTCAGGGTACAATTCACGCTTACCAGTACATCAATTTCCTCTATGAACATTAATAGAAGCCTATTTGTAAACTAATGTTCATTAAAAATTAAGATCATAGTTCCATAAATACAAGGATAAGCTTTTATATATATCCGAGTACAATCTACTTATAATTTATTCTAGTTTCAGATCACGTGGGTAATAACGTGCTTCTAGCATGTCTCTATCGTAAAGACGTAGCATAGATCACAATATCATCTGTGGATTGTTGGCACTTTCGTATGATCCGTGACTTAGTCCTTTGTCATATATTGGATACTATTTTCCTCCAAAAGTGAATCATATCCTTGATTTGTTCGGGAATGGATCTTTTTGCACTTCTTAGCTCTTGCTCAATAGGTCCTGCACCTAGTCTTGAGTTCCTTAGCTCTTGCTCATATTCTTCAATATCAATTATCTCAACATCCTGGTTCTCATCCACCCCCACAACGATCTCTTCCATTGCGGCTACCCTTTTGTCAAGATATATGTACTAAATTTGTTCCATGTGGACTATATCGTTATCTGCCACATAACCGTCTATAGTGGGACTTGCCACCTTCTATGGGATATCATCCTATTAATGATAGTGACAAAATAAAGATTTCCTTCGTACGAACTTGATCATAAAAATAATTTTACACACGATATACCACAAAACTTAAAATTTGTAATAATAATAATCGTGTAGGTAAACAAAATGTCAAAAGATTTTCAATATATTAAACCAACATCTCTTACACGGTTTTTGAATATGACATGCATCATAATAGTCTTTTTAACAAAATCGTAGCACATAAATTATAAAGCACCCAAAACGTTTGAGGATATCAAAATACATTAATCATAATTGAAAATGTTTTTTTTTTTTTTTCATACGAGAATTTTTAACAATTTAACTTCTTCTTTTTTGTCACTAAACAATTTGATTATTACTATCCCCGGAACGTAGCCACCAAGACGAACAATGCAACCATCAAACATCACAAGTCCTCCCATCATCTAGCATATATATATATATATATATACTCTTCTAACAATCCTCCTTGTTGTACTGGTAGCCTCCGGGTCGTTGACGAATACTTGAACATTAGCTCCATCACATCTGATAGCTAAGCAAAAAGCTGATGCTAATGCGTTATCCTAAGCCGACTATCGCGTAATGCGGCAGACATGGCCTCGACCCTCCGTATCTCCTCGAGGGTCATGCTAGGAGTGTGCTCGAACGGCATTTTAGTGACTACATGTGACGTCTCATCCGCCTCCTGATGTAGTGCCGCTATCATCACTTTCCTCGGTATCGGAACTCTCTTTCTAGGCGTATGCCTAATACGTGGTCTTTGGTGTCGGTGATATTCTGGGAGTGTTGTCACTCACCTCGTGTGTAGGTTCCTGGGGTCTGGATCTACGAGATATTCAAGTATAAACAAGTGCGGAATCCTTGAATATACCTAACGATAATCAACAATTTATCGCGAATATGTAAAGAACACTAATAAACACGTCTTTATTGAATATAACCAATCTTTACATTCAATCAAGACTAAACCCTCAATACAAACGTTTTCTCTCTCACACAAGACAACTGAAAATCTGCTCTCCAAACTTCTTTCAAAATTCGTACGAACATGGACATATATTGAGCTCAAGTTCGTATGGGCTGGGCCCTACGAACTTAGCCCATGTCCAGGCCCATACGAACTTAGGTAAGTTCGTACGAACTTAGACAAGTTCGTATGTCTAAGTTCGTATGTCCTAAGTTCGTATGTATCTAAGTTCGTACCTACTTTAAGTTCGTACGAACTTACATACCTACTTAGACAAACTTAAACATTTACAATTACAAAGATAAACAAAATGACTAATTACAAAACTAGAAGCTGTTGTCACACAAAGATGTACCAACAGACTCCCCCTTGACAATAGCTCTAGTTGTCTTCAGTCTTTAATCTTTGTAATCTTCAATGGCGACCAGCATACATACCCTTTTCAACACAAATCTTTCACAATCTTCTGATATCTTCAGCTTTCATGTCTTCAACTATCTCTGTAGTTTCATAAAGCTTTATCAGATGTTGACTAGACTCCCCCTTAACCTGTTCAAGCGTACCAAACCTTCCAATTGAAGAGTTAGGCAGCTCACATTCCATTTGTCACTGCTGTGTAGTAAGTCTTCATGTTGAAGAGTTAAACAGCTTACATTCCATTTCCTTTGAAGATCATTTTGATGACCATTATTTGGTATACTGGGATCATCGTCTCTGTCTAGTCTTCCAGTTTCTTTGCAGCTCCACCTCTTTACAACCAAACCAGTCTTCTCTCCTTAGGATCGGTCTTCTCCCCTTAGGATCAGTTTTCTCCCCCTGAGCTGCCGCGCGCTTCAACAAGGAATGTTTCTCCCCCTAAGCAACGGCGAGGTCATATGGTGAGATAGTTGCAATAGGTGCAGTTGAAACTGTTGTGGGTGTGGGTATGGCGGTGGGTGTGGGTTGGATAGCGTGCTCACTAATGATAACTCGACTAGATCGTCTTCTTGTGGACCTTCTAGGCAGTAATAAGGTAGCATCAGCAGAATCATTAGCATTACCGACTTCAAATCTGTAAGACATACAAGAACAAACCAAATACAGGTGCACATAAAGTGAAGTATACTAGTTAGTCAAGATAGAAACCTGCAATAAGGTAATACAATGACAAACTCGGTATATTTTACTTTATTTTCATGAACTTGTAGTAGGGTCGGCAAGTTAATGAATCAAGTAGCTACGCGCAGTAATACTTAGGCAGTTTAATGAATCATAGGGTTGTGACCAATCAAAAATAAAGATCTCCCGAACAGAAAGAACTAAAATGTTGAAAGTACTAATGAACTAGAAAAATTAAAACAAATATGAAATTATTCATATTGAAATTTACATTCTTTTTGTGAGAGTCACTGAGACAAAGATCGTATTAGCCATAATGCGTACGATACACAGTTAGGAATTGAGTTATTCCATTGTTATTATGTATGTAATTTATAGTTCAAGACGATTATCGGTATTGTTGTCCACTTAAGCAGTCAACACGCAGAATGTTCAAGTACACGGTTAGTTATTATTCATGATTAACTATGTATCTCACATTTGATATACCCTTAGAATCAAGAAAGTCTAGAATTCCATGTATTGGATGTTTTATCTAAATGTCATCTTTAAAGTCAAGTCCTTGTTCATTTTTAAGCAAGGTACATGAGTACATGTTGCAGCTATAGGACAAGACTAGGGTTAGAGACAATCAAATCTAAAATCAAACCAGAGGTGACAGGTCTGTACTTACGTACAACAAAGCGACATAGTTTGACTAGAGACCTTGAAAACGGTATTCTTGTTTCGCGGTCGAGGTTGCTCTATTTATAGGATACACTGACTGAGTCTAGGTCAACATGTTTCAAGAAGTAGCAAAAGAAACAGTCAGCGAACCCCCCAGATGAATTGGTTTATATTATCCAATAACATGTAGTCAGGTACAGTCTAGCTCCTAAGAATTAAGACTTAATGTCATACATCAAAATAGAGATTGCATAGACTAATCGTATTAGTTAATATTGATTAAGTACTTGAAAACCGTTATGTCGTATGCCTACCAATACATCGTATGATGAAGCTATAAGTTACGTTGATAAATTAAGGTACATTGGACTGTGTATGTACTGCATCTTAAAGCCACACATATTTTAATGTTCTAGGCATGGGTAATGTTGTCATCATGTCTTTGCCTTTAGTTCAGTGACACTCAAGTTTTGATATTTTTCATAACTTACTAAGAATAGAAACTAAACTATGGATAGTGTTCGTAAGGAAGATACATTATTCAGGATTGATCATACCATTGAGTTGAACTAACAACTCAAAGCGTGATATATCAAAAGCCTTAGTATACAAGTCAGCAAGATTATCATCAGTGGGAATTTGAACTAATTTAATCATCTGTTTTTCAGCACAGTCACGAATAAAGTGATGTCGAATATCTATATGTTTCGTTTTACTATGCTTAACAGGATTATTAGTTATGGAAATTGTGGATTGATTGTCTATCATCATAGGGGTATTAGTTAGATTTAAACCATAGTCGCGGAGCTGTTGTTGTATCCACAAAATCTGTGAACAACAACTACCGGCTGCGACATACTCAGCCTCGCAGGTTGAGATGGCGACTGAGGTTTGTTTCTTGCATTGCCAAGAGACAATGCGTCCTCCTAAAAGTTGACATCCTCCACTGGTGGATTTCCTGTTCTGATTACACCCTCCATAATCGGAGTCAGTGTAAGCCACGAAGTCAAAATTGCCTCCGGAGGGATACCAAAGACCGAACTTCGGTTTTCCCTTTAGATATCGCAATATCCTTTTCGCAGCCTTCATGTGAGATTCCTTTGGGTTAGCCTGAAATCGAGCACACAAACAAACAGCAAACGTTATGTCAGGTCGTGAAGCAGTTAAATACATGAGCGATCCGATAATCGCCCGATACTGAGTTGGATCCACGTCTTCGGAACTCTCTGTATCTGGTCCAAGGTTGTGGTTTACGGGAATTGGAGTACTGAATGACGAACAGTCTTCCATAGCAAACCGTGCAAGCATTTCATGCACGTACTTGGTCTGATGAATGAAAAACCCGTCTTTCTTTTGATCCACTTGTAATCCTAAGAAGAAGTTCAGCTCTCCCATAGCACTCATCTCGAACTTCCGCTTCATTACCTGCTCAAACTCTCTGCACATGTTCTCGTCAGATGACCCAAAAATGATGTCATCGACGTAGACCTGTACAAGTAAGAAATCCGCCTTTTTCCATTGAATGAATAGTGTACTGTCTATCTTGCCTCTCTTGAACCCATTGTCCAAGAGATAGGTAGACAGTGTCTCATACCAGGCCCGAGGTGCTTGATGCAATCCATACAGAGCCTTGTCCAATTTATAGACCCGGTCTGGATGGTTTGGATCCGAGAACCCTGGCGGTTGTTCGACATACACTAATTCTTGTACTTTCCCATACAGGAAGGCGCTCTTGACGTCCAGCTGATAGACTTTCATCTTTTTGTACGCATCATATGCCAGAAATAGTCGAATGGCTTCCAGCCTTGCTACCGAGGCAAAAACCTCTGTATAATCTATCCCTTCCTGCTGATTAAATCCCTTGACCACCAATCTGGCCTTGTTCCTTGTGACAATCCGGCGATCATCACGTTTGCACTTAAACACCCATTTGGTGCCTATCGCAAACTCTCCCTTAGGTAGATCAACAAGCTCCCATACCTTGAGCTTTTTGAACTGTGCAAGCTCCTCTTCCATTGCCTCGACCCATGAGTTGTCTTTTAGAGCCATCTGAACATTCTTCGGCTCCACTTGAGAGATAAAGCAACTATATAAACATTTATGTATTATCCCAGAGTCTTGGATGGATACATAAAGACTAGTGCTTTCAATAATACCTCTACGTGTCTTTACACTTGAACTAGGATCACCAATGATATTCTCGATTGGATGATCTTTGTTAACTCGTGTCGAGACAGTAGTATCAACAGGTATATCAGATTCAAGGTTTGACCCTATCTCCCCCTCAGTTGTTACATCTTCTTCGAAATGGACTTTGTCGAAACTTGTAGCTGCTGAAGTTGAAGGTTGTTCATTCGAACGCGGATCAACATCTTATATCTGCTCTTGAATAATTGCTTTTCCGTTACCTGTTGAAGTTTCGGAACATGAAATACTGGATCTTGGTGCTGAACCGTCAGCATCATCATCCAGAATTGAATATTCCAATCCCGAAGTGCCACTATCACTTATGAGAGGAACATTGAATGACTTGAAGACAGCATCATAGTTAAATAACCACTCGGGTCCTATGTGATCTGCTGGTGTGTGTGTTGTGACTTCAATGTTAAAGACAATCTCAACACGACCAGTCGTCTTGTTGTAAACCCGTTTGTTAGGTGAACCAGCAACATAACCTAGGAAGAATCCTTCGTCAGCCCGTTCACCAAATTTCGGTTGATTCCTGGTTTTCAATAAGGTACATGGAACACCAAACGGTTCATAACCTAGTAGATTCGGTTTTCGACCGTGTAAAAGTTCATAACAGGTTTTGTTAAGTCTTTTAACAGTTAAAACCCTATTTAAGACGTGACAGGCTGTATTCACGGCTTCCCCCCAGAAAATGACGGGAAGTTTTGAATCAGCTAGCATTGTCCGTGCTGCTTCAATCAATGTCCGATTTTTTCTTTCTGCGACTCCATTCTGCTGTGGCTCATAGGGAGCACTGAACTGATGCTGAATTCCCTTGCTTAAGCAATAGACATTCAACAGTGTGTTCTTGAACTCTATGCCATTGTCGCTCCTTATCTTCTTTACTCCTCGATTATACTGGTGCTTTACCTGGGTGAAGAAGTTCATCAGCGTCGGTGCTGTCTCATCCTTGGTACCCAAGAAAAATACCCAAGAAAATCGTGAGTAGTCATCGGTCACAACTAAACAGTAATGTTTACCACCGATGCTCCTTGCAGTCACCGGTCCGAAAAGATCCATGTGAAGGAGCTCAAATGATGTGGCAATGGAGTTATGAGTTTTAGACTTGTGAGACTTCTTATGCTGTTTCCCTTTCAGACACGGCACACACTTGTCTTCTAGCCCGAAACTCTGCAACGGAACACCCTGTACTAAACCATGTCGGACCAAGAAATTCATCTTCCGAAAATGCAGATGTGCCATTCTCCTATGCCATAATTGTGACTCAAGCTCCGAAGCTTTGGATAATAAACATGTTGACGCCGTAGAAGGTTCTGTGACACTCATGTCCATCACATAAGTATCGTTTTTTCTTGGTGCCCTCATGATAATCCACTCGTCAGGTATCACAAATCCGGGTTTCAGGATCAAGGCTTCTCTATCTGTGAAATGAACAGAATGTTCTTTGTCACAAATTTGAGAAACACTCATGAGATTATGCTTCAGCTCCTCAACATAGTTGACTTGCTCTAGCGTTATTTTCCCATTAGTGACAGATCCTGATCCCGTGATTTGTCCTCCTTTTGCGCCTGCAAAGTTTACATGGCCTCCCCTTTTAGGTGCAAAATCCACCAAAAGCTGCCTTTCCCCCGTCATGTGCCTGGAGCAACCGCTATCAACATACCACCAGTTCCTAGCGCGTCTTATTAGCTCCTGCACCAAAGATGAAAATCATTAGGTATTAAGGGGGACCCAAGCCACCACGGTCTTGGGTCGGCCATCCTTATCAACAAATGAGAATTCTTTTAGATATCCATCTCTCTTTTCAAGAGACTTGGACTCTCTAGAATTCTTACTAGTTGAGGAATGGGAGGAACTTCCACTAGGCGTTCGTTCCGGAGACTTTTGAAATAGTCTCTGACTTACTTGCCTTGGGTTTGATGTAGATCTAACATTAGATTGATAGTTTGAATTCTGAGAATTCCTATTATTATTATGTTTGTTAGAAATACTTTTATTTAGTGTTTGAAAACGTTGTGGAGTTTTCGATCGAATGGTTTTTCCCGAATAACTTCTTTTAGAAGGAGTAGTGGTCCGAGGACTATCATTTATCGAAAACTTCACTGGAGTAAAACGTGGTTGAGATCTCTGAAAACTAGGAGTTCTCTGATAACCTATTCCAGTTTTACTCGATGTTTCAGCATTTTCCTTAATTTTAATTTTAATTTCATCCTGGAAAACACTTGCCATGTTCTTGTTTACGCTAGTCTTCTCAGTTGATGTATTTAACTTTGCTTGAGAAGTGCTAGCTTTAACAGGTGATTGGTCTTTCTTCACCTTTGTTAATGCTATGTCTTTACCTTTGTTTGGACATATACTTACTACATGTCCCTTTTGGTGACATAAAAAGCAAGAAAGTTTCTCCGAGGCCTTTTTAGGAGCCTTGAGACACTTTTGTTTGTCCAAATTAGGTAAAGTTGGAGATGAGTCGTGTTCTGTTTGTTTACCTTGGTCATGAACATTTTCAGATGTAGGTTTCACAAACTTAATACTGTGTTTAGGTTCTAGATTTACTTCCAACACACCCTTATTTTCGAAAGAAACTTTCTTTTTAAGAGTGGTTTTAGATGTCATGGAAGTTTCAGATTTTAAGATATCAGTAGCAGAACCAGACTCAGCTCTCTTGGTTCCAAACTTTTCAGAGACCGCTGATTGATTAATAGAGTCAGTTTCTTGTGACAGCTCAGGTGTATTAATGAAAGAATAATTATGATTGAATGGTGGGGGTACTTCATGGTATCCCACTCCACTATGATCATACGGCGATTTTTGAACACTTAGCATATTGTCTAGAGTGTCAATTGAGAAACGTCTCATCTCAAGTTTCTGATGAAGTTCAGCAATTTTCACTTTAGCATCTGCTAATTCCTTTTCTTTTTCAGAACACTGTTTGGTTAAATCTGATACATATTCATGAGCCAAGTCAATTATTTGACGCTGCTCGTTAACTGTATCTTTTAAAAATTTTAAATCTTTTTCATCAGAATTTGATTTATTAACCAACTCAGTATTCCTATGTCTTAAGATTGAGTTTTCTTCTTTCAATAAGTTTAACTGAGCAGTCACAGAATTTGATGATTCCATTAACTTTTCAGCCTGCTCTGCAAAGTTAGTACATAATACACATGCATTTACAACAGAGTCTAAATTTAAAAATACCTTATGCTTCTCAGCATCCAAGTTTGCCATGTACGCTATGAAATCCCTCGTACTCATTGTATCAGTTATTTCTAGCTTGACAATCCTGGTCTCTGAAGTAGATACTTCATCCTCAGCCCTCTGCTCTTCAGCGTTCTCTGAATCATCCTTAACCGTGTTCTCAGACGTTTCCCCGTCCACTGATGCCATAAATGCCTAAGATTCTTTCACTTGAGTACTCCAATCATAAGAACCTTCTTGATTTTGAACCACCAAAGCTCTGGAGTTTGAAGTATTTCCAGAGTTTGAAGTTCCTCCAGATGTTCCTTGAAACGAGTATCCCGGTCTTCCCTGGTGCGAAGCCTGTTCTCTCATTGGTCTTTGACATTCCCGTGCAAAGTGTCCGAAACCATCACAGTTATAGCACTTGATTTTGGTCTTATCAAAACCAACTTTTCCTCCTACAAACTTCCGACCAGTGCGATTCATGAACCTTTGTGTTCTTCTTGCGATCATAGCCATTTGCCATTGTAAGTCCATCTCTTCCAAATCATCAGGATCAATCTGATCATAGTCCTCAGTAAGCATCGCAGGATCAGTGATCTTTCCCTGAATGAAGTTTTCGTGAGATGCCACAAATGATGCAAGCATCGCAAGATGATTCTCAGCTGACTTCATGCTCATAGACATTGATTTGAACCCTTGAGTGATTCCAGATGTTGGGTTCCTATCTTTGCCTGAATCTCCAGATGAAGCAATATAACAAACACTGCCGTCAGAATTTCTGATAACATTATTTGTTTCGGACTCTCCAGTAAAGAAAGCTGTTACTCCATTACTTGTAGATGAAGTAGAATCAGACTTGGTCCCCTGATAAACACTGGGATCTTGAACCTGATCAGATCCCGTCTCTTTCTTCTTCATGTTCAAGTCATACACTCTCAGTTTCCCTACAACCTCTTCAAGCGTCAGTGTCTTGTAATCACTGCTCTCTTTAATCAATAAAGAGTAGATATCCCATTTAGCAGGTAACGCTTCTAGAAGTTTATTATTCTTGACAATGTCAGTGAATTTGAGTCATATATTGTTCATCTCAGTCATTAAGTGATAATATCTAGTGATGATATCTTCTAATGACTCGCCGTTTAGATGCTTAAAAACATAAAACTGTTTTGTAAGCAAATCTGCTCTGTTCTCCTTAATCTGTTCATTTCCTTCAAATCGCTTCTCTAAAGCTAACCAAAGCTCCTGAGAAGTATTGTATTTAGGAAATGTATGCTTGATCTCTTGAGGCAAGCACATAGTAAGAGCAGATAGCGCTTTATTCTCTGCCTCATACATACGTTTATCTTCATCTTTCATGGCTGAATAAGAATACACCTTTGGTTTTCCGTTAAAGTCATAGGTAGGTGCATCATATCCTTCACTTATGCAGATCCACATCTTAACATCATTGTATTTAGCAAATGATTCAAAGCGCTCTTTCCACCAAAAGTAATCTTCAGCCTTTAGCAGTTTTGGTGGAGAAGTAGATTTCCCAACTTCATGGTCCATCTCTATAAGTTTGTTTAGATTCGACATCGTAATTTAAATAGTACCGAATTTCCCTCCAAAAAATTTCTCGAAAATTTTCTGTGTAAAATTTCAATTTTTCTCAAACCAAAGTTAGACAAAGGTAAGCCTAAATTCAACTTTAGATGAAAGAAAATTTTTAGAAATTTCCCGCCAAATAACTCACCTCGTGTGTAGGTGATATTCTGGGAGTGTTGTCACTCACCTCGTGTGTAGGTTCCTGGGGTCTGGATCTACGAGATATTCAAGTATAAACAAGTGCGGAATCCTTGAATATACCTAACGATAATCAACAATTTATCGCGAATATGTAAAGAACACTAATAAACACGTCTTTATTGAATATAACCAATCTTTACATTCAATCAAGACTAAACCCTCAATACAAACGTTTTCTCTCTCACACAAGACAACTGAAAATCTGCTCTCCAAACTTCTTTCAAAATTCGTACGAACATGGACATATATTGAGCTCAAGTTCGTATGGGCTGGGCCCTACGAACTTAGCCCATGTCCAGGCCCATACGAACTTAGGTAAGTTCGTACGAACTTAGACAAGTTCGTATGTCTAAGTTCGTATGTCCTAAGTTCGTATGTATCTAAGTTCGTACCTACTTTAAGTTCGTACGAACTTACATACCTACTTAGACAAACTTAAACATTTACAATTACAACGATAAACAAAATGACTAATTACGAAACTAGAAGCTGTTGTCACACAAAGATGTACCAACATCGTGTCTAGAATCGGTTTCCATCAAGGGGTCTCGTGTATTGGGATACTTGGAACGACTCGCGGTGGTTCCGCAGCTGTTGGTCGTGGCGCTCCTAGGGTAAGACGGATATCAGGGTCGACCGAACATCCTCACTAGTAGTCGCTCGGCTGTTAACTTCATCTTCTGATCTTGAGTCCTCAAAGGGATCCTCCTCCAACTCGATGCTTGGTGGGTTGTCCTACGGTGACTAGTGAAGTAACATGAATCGTCTGCCGATCCGGTAGCATAGAATAAGAAACGCGACATGGTAAGACCGCCAAAAGAGAACTTAGTTCTTAGAGGTATATTAATTACCTAATATGAGTAGAGCAATTTCCTTGCTTAAGTGAATTTTATGTTGCACGCTACTCCTATAACCACTTCCAGTCTCGCATCAATTCTTCTTTAATTGTACATAGGTGATCATGCTATGTAAAATTAAAGTCGAAGGATGCAACACCCGAACTAGTCATACTTAGAAGGAACGCTAACTTAATGGTTATAATCTAGGCCTACTAATGCAACCTAGTTCGCTATAACCTGTGGCTCTGATACCAATCTGTCACACCCCGCCAAGGCGGATTATCGCGGGGTGCAACTTTCATGGATCATTGTCACCGATTACATTGAACGACCTCTAAATGAGCCGTTCGAAAAATACCATTACGAATTACATTGATTCAAAAACATTTCAATTACATCCAAAACAAGTTTTATCCAAGAGTATCGATACATAAAATCAAGGATTCAAGTACATGTTCATAGTAGTAATGGTATGCAAGAAAAACTTTGACAAAATGATGGCACACTTGATACTCCAATAAAGATGCACCCAAAAGCAACCATTTACTAAAGCAAAGGACCTGAGAATAACATGCTAAAACGAGTCAACATAAAGTTGGTGAGTTCACATGTTTATCAATCTTAAACAGTTTAGTGGACCACAACATTTCAGTGATAATTGCACATCTACAATATCATAAAAAGTATACAATTTTTACTATTTACCTGAGCTCCTGAATACCGAAACATTAACAAATTGTTGTTGCCCCATGGCAGTGCACTATTCCAAAGCACAGTGGATCAAATAATTATTCACCCGTTTGACGTACCAGTCAAGTCAGGGATTCTAACCCGGGTGGGGGTGTCAACCCAAAAGATCTATTCACAACATTCGCTTTTAAGTCCATAACTAACAGCTCATGATAGGGGCCTTAATGGAATAGTACGCTACTCGGGTAATACATAAGAAAAAATTTACATTACTTGTGTCCAAATCAAGAGCATGTATTCTCACCCCCAAAACATTTCAAAACAAGTAAAATAAGGGGCTTTGAAAACTCACAATAAAGTTCGAGCGTTTAGTTCGAATGTTTTCTGCGTGCTAGACAAATACGACTCCTATCCGCGTCCTACGAACACGAAGGTTTTGATGAGATTCTCATATAATTTATATGATTTAGTAATACTTAATTAACTAATTAATTTATAAGTTCCATAAAATAGTTTGATTTAATTTGTAAACATATTTGTCTAAACACATGAAGATTAGTTTCAAAAATCACCAAACTTTATTTTCATAGGCTAATATTGGATGTTGATACATATTAGAGTGTCTGTCAGTTGGTCAAGTCTGTACTGTGTCTGTATATGTAATAGACTTAGAAAATTACATTTCCTGTGTACTGCGACACAGTGCTTGTGTCGCACTAGTTGTAGTTGCGACACAGTGCTTGTGTCGCAATAGTGATCTCTGCGACACAAGGCTTGTGTCGCAGAACGGCCAGACAGTTTAGTATAAATACTTTTGTTAGAGAATTTTAGGGTAAGACATTTTCCCAATCATTTATTCTCTGTATTTGGCTGCTACACAAAGTTAAAGAAGAATATTTTGGGATTAGAGCTTATAAAGTTTTGTTTTGTTTTGATTTGCACTTAATACAAACTTTATATCTATTGTTGTGTCTTCATTAGCCATTTGATTTGAGTAAAGATCACCATTAAGGGATCCACAATTGGTATCAGAGCCAATATCATTGATTGATAGTGGTTTCAAATCATTTGGTTAATCTTTCATGCTTTTTCTTGATCATTTGACACTTTTCTAGTATTTGATTTTCTTTAGTGGTACTATATAGTTGTTTTATAGTGTTTTTAAACCTAGAAAGCTATATTTTTATTGGCTTTTGGATAAAAAATTTTTAGGGTTCGAAAATCTGTGTTTTTGAGGCTTGTTTGTACTGACAGCGCCGTTTTTGCGACACAGTGTGCGACATAATATTGTGTCGCTATAGGGTTTCAGCGACATAGTGTTGCGACACAAGGTCTTCAGCGACCTTAATTGTGCGACATAGCACTGCGACATAACACTTGTGTCGCTGTCTGATCAGTTGCGACATAATCATTGTGTCGCTGCTCGTCTTCTTGCGACATAGACTCTGCGACATATCACTTGTGTCGCATTTTACAGTTTTTCAAACTTTTGAGTATTCTTTCGAGTCAATTACCATGTCTACTTCTACTTCACTTCAACAGGTTGGAGCAATGCTGAAGCATTCAAGTGAGGTGGGTTCTACAAACAAACCACCGATGTACACTACGGGCATGAACTACTTAGACTGGCGTCAACGGTTTGAAGCTTTTGTATCTTTCAACGATGCTGAGATGCTGATCTATCTTGAAGAACGATATGAACGCCCTGTTCGAACCGGTATATTTAATGGACCTATTCCTGAAAAGTCCATTAAATCAATGACTCCTGAAGAGCGTAAGGCTTTCGATACCGAACGAAAGACCTATTCTGCGATTACTATGGCCTTACCTCAACAGATCTTGAGACAACTACGCCATCACAAGACCGCTTATGATTTATGGAAAGGGTTTGAGAAGAAATGTGGTGGTAGTGATCAGTACAAAAGAAACAAACTGGATCTGGTTAAGAAACAGTTTGAGGTCTTCGACATGTTACCTACTGAGTCTCTGGAAGATATGTGTAGTCGATATTCTCAGCTCGTAAGTGAATTGGTTGAGGGTGGAGTAAATCTCGACAAAACTGACGTAAACAAGAAGCTTCTGGGTTCATTACCAAAGAAATGGAATACTCGCGTGCTGCTGATGGAAAAGGATGAGGATATAATGGATATGGAGCTTGATGATCTAATTGGACAGATTGCTGCTGACCTCTTGGACATGCAGAAGAAGGAGACCAAAGCTACTGCACATATTCAGAATCCCATGTTATATGGTGTGGATGTTCCTGCTGCAGCGACTCAAGCTGCTGGGGCTGCTTTCTTCTCTGGGGGTTCTGGTGCTCCTAATTTATCTGGTGGTTTTGGATATACTACCACAAACTTCGCTAGTGGGGGTGGTACTTACTCCAATCTTAAAGGAGCATCTCCTGCAGTTGCTGAGGAACATGCTGCTGTATTCACCGCTTTTCTGTCAGCATATGATGATTTCCTATCAAACAAGAACAGCACGGTGAATATGACTGAAGAAGATTTCAGTCAAATCGATCATGAAGAGCTTGAAAGAATGGATTTAAAGTGGAGCATGGCTATGCTCACAAGACGTGTAAAGAATTTTTTGAAGAAGACTGGACGGAAGAACGTGACTGACCCGGAAGAGAAGGGTCTTGGATTCAATAAGAGCAAGGTGAAATGCTACTAGTGTCACAACTATGGACACTTCGCTCGCGAATGTGACAGAAAGAAGAATCCACCTTCCGGTTTGTCCAAGCCCTCTCAATCCAACTCATCTGAGAAGACCAGATCTGATGAAAAAGCGATGGTTTCCGTTGCGCTACTGCTTTCCAACAATGCTTGGGAATGGTCTGACCCAGATGAAGATGATACAGAACGGGCACTAATGGCTGAAGTGCATGAGGTACATGATGAACCCTTATCTTGTGTATCATGCATTAAATTAACTAACCAGCTAAATAGGTATAGAGAGGATACCACACGCCTTAACACTGTCATAGAAAATTTAACTGAAACAAATAATATGTTACGGGACAGTGATAAGGCCAGTGGTCAAAAGTTAAAAGCTATTTTGGAAGAGAAAAAGGAACTAAAAGCTAAAATTTTTGAACAGCAAGATGAAATTGGTAGCTATGTTGATATGCTATCATCTGTTAAAAGGGAACTTGTTGAATCTCAAACTGAAGTTCTAAATTTGAAGAAAAAGCTTTCAAACTTTTCCACATCCTCTCTAGTCTTTGATGAGATCCTACAGGCACAGAGGACTGATACTAAGAGTAAGGCAGGACTTGGTTTTCATCAAGTCCCACCTCCTAAGGATTATTTACCTATGCCTGTTAGGGATAATGTAAATGATACGATGCCTATCTTTACTAAGATAGATGTTAAAACTGTCAAACCAACTGTGAGCATCAATATAAGTAAGCCTGAGCTAGTTAAGGCTGAAAATGGCATCATTGCATGTGAACAACCTGAAACTAGTGGGCACGAACCTATTAGGGCTAATACTAGTGAGTCTGACACAAGTAAGACTCAAAAGGTTGAGAAAGTTAAACCTATTAAGGCCAAGATTCATCAGACTGATCTCATTAAATCTGAAAATATAGTTGAGCCTAAATTAGGAAAGACTCTTTCTGTGCTTCCTCGTATTATTGAAGAGGAAATTGAAATTGAGGATATAACTGATCAAGAGTATCGACCAGTTAAGAAAAACGTCAAGCCTGAAAATCATATAATTACTATCGAACAAAAAGAACAGGCTATAACAAAAGGAAAAGGTAAAGCTATGGCTGAACCTCAAAAGAAGATTGTTTCTAAAACGATTAAATTAAATAAATCTTCTAAAATTTCAACTAAAGCATCTACCGCTGTTGAATGCTCACACAAGTGTGATTGTTCAACACATGCTTCTTTTGGTCGAGCTCATCAGTTTGTTCCTAAATCTCAATCTTGTTTTGAGCAACGATCTTGCTTCTACTGCAAGAAGCAAGGTCATTTGATAAATAATTGTCATGTGCTTGCAAAGAAACAGTATGGGAAACAGGTTTCTCAAATTTCAAAACTTAAACTTTCAAAGAAGCCTATTTCAATGAAATGCTCTAAGCCTACTATCCCAGCTGTTAAGGTCAACAAAGTTGAGCAAAATACTTTGCAAAACTTAAAGCCCAAAGTTGTTGACCTGCAAGCATCCAAACCAAAACAAGTTTGGAAGATTAAGGAATCTTGCAAAGATTCTACATCTAACAATACCTCATCAGTCAAATATTCTAAATTTTTTGAAAACAGAGTTTTGACTGATGTGGTCATTGTTGATGATGTTACTGGAGTACCCAAGACTATAAAGGCTTGGGTCTCCATTTCTAACTAATGTACCTTGTTTGTGGTGCCGCAGCAACCTGAATCTGTAAAGAATAGTAAATGGTATATCGACAGCGGTTGTTCTCGGCACATGACCGGTGATATTTCTCTTTTATCTGAAGTTCATGCTTTCAATGGAGGGTATGTGGCCTTCGCTGGTGATAAAGGGGGAGTTATTTCTGGTCAAGGTACGCTCACCAATGGAATGGTAAGCTTTGAGAAGGTAAATTTTGTGGAGCAATTACAACACAATCTCCTCAGTGTCTCTCAAGTGTGCGATAAAAAGTACACTACTACTTTTTCAGACACTGAATGTTGTATATTGAAGCCGGGATTTGTGATCCCTGAAGAATGGGTGCTACTGAGGGCACCTCGGGAGCGAGACACGTATATTCTGGACATGAGTACTGTGGAAACTACACAGCTCACTTGTCTTCTTTCTAAAGCTCCTGAGAAAGAATCGTTATTATGGCACAGACGTATGGGACACTTGCACTTTCGCAAGATGAACTACCTGATCAAGAATGATCTTGTGCGAGGTGTTCCCAAACAATCTTTTGGTTTAAATGATCACTGTGTTCCATGCCAGAAGGGCAAACAACACAAGAAGTCTCACAGACCAAAGATGGTGAATTCAACTGAGAAGCCATTAGAACTTTTGCACATGGATTTGTTCGGGCCTGTCAGAAAGAAGAGTTTGGGAGGTACTTCTTATTGCTTAGTTGTGACAGATGATTATTCGCGTTTTTCTTGGGTGTATTTTCTGAAGACCAAGGATGAAGTGCCTGAGATTCTTATTTATCTATTCGATAAACTTCAAAATCTTTGTGATTTGAGAATCAAGAAAATTAGGAGTGATAACGGTACAGAGTTTAAGAACTCGATTATGGAACTGTACTATTTGAGCAATGGTATTGAACACCAATTCAGTGCCGCAAGGACTCCACAGCAGAACGGGGTTGCAGAACGTAAGAATAGAACCTTGATTGAGGCTGCACGTACAATGTTATCTGACTCTAAGCTTCCAATCACCTTCTGGGCCGAAGCTGTGAATACGGCCTGCTACGTTCTAAATCGGGTATTAACGATTAAGAAGAAGAACAAGACATCCTATGAATTGTTCAACAACAGAAAACCTAATCTACAATTTCTTGAACCATTTGGCTGTCTATGCACTATTATGCACACCAAAGAACGAATTGCTAAGTTTGGTGAGAAATCTTGTGAAGGTGTTTTTCTAGGATTCTCTAATAACTCACCAAACAAACGTGTGTATAACCTAGTGACCAAGCGTGTGGAAGAACACTTTGAGGTTACCTTCTTCCATTACACTGACAACCCTCAAGGGAAGGGACCCGAATATTTGTTTGACTATCAAACTCTGTTTGATTCTTTCAATGTTCCTGAAGAAAATGAAGAAGAGGATATAGTGACCCTACTTCATGGGCTGGACATCGCTTCTGAAGTTCCACCTATCTCTGTTCCTCCACCACCAACAGGAACACCAGCAACTGGTGAGACTCCACCTCCACTCGTTACTGAGAATGTTCCTGATCCTACAAATGATGAGGAACAAATGTTTGAGGATTCTGTTCAATCACCTGCATCTGACCTTGAAGATTTACCGGCACTTCAACTCGAACTTGAAGCTGACTCCACAAACCTTGATTCTATCATCGTTCCAGCTGCAATTCCGAGTTCTAGGATAAATGTGTCACATCCAGTTGATGCCATTCTTGGTGATTTAAACAAAGGTGTTTTAACGAGAAGACAGATTGCTGTTGCTGAACAATCCGTGTCGACATTGTCTCCTATTACCGTCACTGATCCTGTTTGTCTTGCTTCGAAAATTGAAGAATGCTTTCTCTCCCAAGTAGAACCGAAGAAGACAGCTGATGCGTTAAAGGATCCATACTGGGTTGAGGCTATGCAGGAAGAACTTCAACAATTCACAAAGTTGCAAGTATGGACTTTGGTCCCTTTACCCAAGGGTGTTCATCCAATTGGCACTCGCTGGGTATATCGTGTGAAGAATGATGATCGGGGTGTGGTAATTCGTAACAAAGCACGTCTAGTGGTTCAGGGTTTCACTCAGATTGAAGGTTTGGACTATGATGAAGTATTCGCTCCGGTTGCTCGTTTGGAATCCATTCGCATTTTTCTGGCATACGCTTCTTTCAAGGGATTTCGGGTTTATCAACTTGATGTGAAGAGCGCCTTTCTGTATGGTCAGGTTGTTGAAGAGGTCTACGTCAAACAGCCACCTGGATTTGAAGATTCTGTTCATCCAAACTATGTCTGCAAGCTAGACAAAGCATTGTATGGTCTACATCAAGCCCCAAGAGCTTGGTATGAGCGGCTTGCAACTCATCTTCTGAAGAACGGTTTTGTTCGAGGCAAAATCGACAGTACTCTCTTCATTAAGCATGCCGGGGAGGATTTGTTATTAGTACAGGTGTATGTGGATGACATCATTTTTGGTTCTACCAAGGATGAACTGTGTCGCGACTTCGAGCGGATTATGAAGTCAGAATTTGAAATGAGTGCAATGGGAGAGCTGAATTTTTTCTTGGGCGTACAAGTCGAACAGTCTGCTAAGGGGATTTATATTCATCAGTCCAAGTATGTCAATGATATGCTTACGCGGTATAACTTGACTGACTGTAAACCCTATGGGACGCCCTTAGAGCTAAATCATCACATTGGTCCAGCGGAAGATGAAGAGGACTGTCCGGAAAAGGATTACCGATCTATGATTGGTTCTTTGATGTATCTCACGGCATCACGTCCGGACATTGTCTTTGCAGTCTCTCTCTGTTCCAGGTATCAGGCTAAACCGAAGGTGTCTCATATGAAGGCAGTTACGCGAATCTTTGGTTATCTCAAATATAGACCAACCCTTGGTCTATGGTATTCAAATGAGAAAACTTTCGCGCTTTCTGCTTATTCGGACTCGGACTATGGTGGATGCAATATGGATAAGAAGTCTACTTCTGGTGGATGTCAGTTTCTTGGACCTCGGCTCGTATCATGGCAGTGCAAAAAGCAAACAACTGTTTCTACCTCAACCGCAGAGGCTGAATACATTGCTGCTGCTAGTTGCTGTTCCCAGGTTCTTTGGATACAACACCAGTTGCGCGATTACGGTTTACTCTTAACTATGACTCCTATTCATATAGATAATACTGCTGCTATATGTATCACTCGTAATCCTGTCCAACATTCTAAGACCAAACATATAGAAATTAGGTTTCATTTCATTCGTGATTGTTATGAGAAACACCTAATTGATCTGGTCCAAATAGATACCCTTAAGCAGAATGCCGATCTGTTCACCAAAGCCTTTTCCCGTGCTCGTTTTGATGAGCTTGTCAACATGATAGGTTTACGTTTCTTTCCCATTCAAAAGTAATATTTGTGACCTTAGTCTGTTATGTTCTTATTATTATTATTTGTTAAAGTTTTACAAAAAAAAAAAAAAAAAAAAAAAAAAAAAAAAAAGGGGGGAACAATGCAATAGCCGATACATTTGCGAAAGACGTTTAGTTGTGTCTATAAAACAACTAGGGATATGATAGTACATTAGGAGACACCCCTCAAAAGTCAATCTTAAGTATTATCCTTGATGTATCAGTAGGTTTATCTCGTATATGTTAAACATGTCCTTAGAATCAGCTGTATCACTGCACGATGTATTGGTAAACATTCTCACACTCGTCTTTGAGCAACTAAGAAATCCTTTAATTTGTGTTCATTCTTATGTGATGCTCAACATTTGATGTACGACAATGTGTCTTAATTCCTATGTATCGGCTTGCCATGCTTTTATTAACCTGAGCTTGTATCTGACAACAGTTGGGGAATTATGCTGTCTGTTTCCTTTGTTGTACATCCGTACAGACCTGGTCTCAGTCAGTATACTTTCAAACAATAAGCAAACAAAAGTCAATGTACTTAAATGTCTTATAAAATCAAAGACACCTTACAAGGTCGCCAAACGGTTTGACCAAGTCTGGTTTTTGCTTAAACCTGAATCAAGATTAAGTCGCTTTGTTGTATGTATGTACAGACCTGTCACCGCTGGCTTGATTCTTAAAAATGTTGAATTCAAATGCTTTCTCTAACTAATCAAAGTTTTGGGCATGTCTTGATACTCGGAGTATATCTATGTGGGTGTCACCGAGATTGATTCACTCTAATAATAACTGCTAAGCTTGAAGTTGAGTGTGTTATATGTTTAAGTGGACAAACAATACCGATAATCGTCTTGTTAACAGATTGCTTCTCAGGCTTGTCTACCTTGCTTGATAGATTTAAATTTGGACACCTATACTGATAATCAAATTAAAATTTGATATTGTCTTGCGAATATGTCTTTCTAATATGATCCCTAAATCAACACTTTTCAAAGTGTTTTTTCTTTGCCATTAATTTTGTATTATGATATTTGCTTTATGTATCTTGTTCGCTAAGTGTCACAAATATAAAAATCTTAAAAACGTGAACTCTAAACTGACTTCCGCGACACAAGGCTTGTGTCGCTTATTTGTGTTGACTATCCTGCGACACAAGACTTATGTCGCATAATTTGTGGTCCAGCGACACAATCATTGTGTCGCTCCTTTATGTCGCTTATTTGACCTGCCTTGTCAGCGACACAACACTTGTGTCGCAGATTGTGTCGCTGCCTTGTGTCAGGGGTATAAATACCCTCGTGTCGCTGTAATTAGTTTCTAATTACCAGCGACACAACATTTCAAAACCAACGACACAAGGATTCCTGCGACACAAGCATCCCGACGTTTTCTTCGATTTTTCTGTGATTTCTGGGTGTTTTTCGTTCGTTCCAAAAGCTGCATCCTGTTCTCCTTCTCATTCCGCACCTATAGGTACCCTTATTACCCTCTGCAATCGCGTAATTAATCCAGCATTTGATTTTGAAGTTTCGGCTTTTAGGGTTTCTCTTATTTTGCAAAATTAATAGCCTAATCCTGCTTTAATCTGTGAAATTGATGTTATTTATTGTTCCTGCTGTGTTTGTGGTCGTATTGAGCCGATTGAAACTTATTTTCCCCAAAATGTGTTCATCAGAAAATTCTGGGTTTCATCGTGTTCTTCATTGCGACACAAGCTGCGACACAAGCATTGTGTCGCAGACTGTGTCCTTATGACGCTGCCTCTTTCTGCGACACAATGATTGTGTCGCTGTCTTATGACGCTGCTCATTGTAGCGACACAATTCTTGTGTCGCTTTCTTATGACGCTGGTCATGCTGCGACACAGTTCTTGTGTCGCCGTCCTATGACGCTGCTAATGCTGCGACACAATAGTTGTGTCGCCGTATTATGTCGCTGCTATTGCTGCGACACTAATTTTGTGTCGCTGACTATGTCTGCGTCACAACTTTTATGTCGCTGTGATATGTGTGCGACACAATCCTTATGTCGCTAAAAATCATTAAATTGATTAAATTGCAAAACTGCGACATAACTCGTTATGTCGCAGTCTATCCTGCGACACAAGACTTGTGTCGCAAGACGTTTTTAATTCAAAAATGTCAATGTTAATTGCTGAGACTAATGGGCTTTCAAGTTTATCATCTTATTTCAGATATGGCTCACGTTAACGCTTTATTTTGGGAACCGAGACATAATGTCACGGCGTTCCTAGATGATGAAAAGGAATCGGCGGCCCCGTACCGTCCGATGATTGCTTTTCTCCGCAGATCCCGTATATATACTGCTATCACTGCTACAACACCCATATACAAGGATCAAGTCTCAGAGTTTTGGGTTAATGCTGCGGTCAATTCAGACCTTGGATATCCGCGGATCATTTCTCATGTCAACGAGCGAGAAATTATTATCTCTGAGCAACTCATTCGGGATTTCTTTCAGTTTCCAGACGATTCGGAGATGCCCGTGGCTTTCTCCCATGTGTTTATTGCCGGGGGCATGGGTCGGCTTGGATACCCGACTATCCCACGTGATCAATACCGCAAGGCCTATCTCACTAAGGTCTGGAGGTACTTGATGCACATTATGATTGTTTGCCTGTCTGGTAGGAAGGCTGGTTATGATGGGATGAGTCTATCTACTGCATCCGCTATGCTAGCACTCGTATACAACAAACCCTATAACTTCTCGGGGTATATTTTTCGGATTATGGTAGATAATGCACAGGTTGGGGAGGGACAGTGGGCCTTGTACCCACGTTTTGTCCAATTATTGCTAAATCATCTACTCCCAGGGTTACCG